>APFE031076208.1:0-45318 GCA_000404065.3 Pinus taeda | reverse complement strand
ATAATCTAGGTCCATAAATAACTCTTTGTACCATCATGGACTTTTAAAATTTTTTGTTGAAGCACATTTACAAGAAAAAGGGGATAATTGGTAGGATTTCTTACTAAGAAATCATTTTAAATAATCTCTAGAAAAAGAACCAAATACTAGGGTGAAACGAAGTAAAATAGACCCTAGCCTTTAAAAAGGGAGAGTCGAAGAAGAAATTGAGGATCCAAATATGACTGAAATTCCCGAGCACCCATTTGAGGGAAATATTCCACTGTTTCAATACCTTGAAAATCAAAATTAGAAAAGAGATAAGAAATACCCTAAAAGAAAGAAAGCTAGCCCGAGTCATCAAACACCTGAACAAAAAAAGAAAAGATATGATAATATAGTAGAAAAGCAGAACATTGGAAGCTTAGGAATAAGTTTAAGGAGAAGTAGAATAATTTCAAAATTGTCAAACACTCAATCACTGGAAATGATAAATCTTAAGTATGAAGGATTTCAAACACCTCCTCATACATTCATTCCAATAGGAAGTCCAATAAGGTGGACCCTAGAAATCGATTGAAGTCAACAAGAGATCTAAGATTATGTATAATCTCTAGAGAAAATGACACAATAAAAGAAAAGTCATCTCATTTTGAAACAAGTGAGACCTCAGCAACAAAATCAAGAATGGAACGAGGACACAACATTGAAGAGAATTCTAAGAAAAATATTTATGAATTGGAAATTCTTAATAAATATCTAATTCAGGAAAGGGAATAAGCTATGGTTGAAAATGTCATACTCAGAACTCAGAATGACAACATACTTGTACACCTCTATCATTGGTAAAAAAATAATAAGAAACTTAAAGCTAAAAAGAAGTTTCTTAAAAGGAGGCTCACAGGATTACAAAGAAAAATTCTAATGGAGAAACCAAGAACCATGTTTTCCATTAAAAGGAAGAAAGATAATACCATCTTGGATGTACTTACACAAGCCTAAGAGATCATTTACTTAAGGAGGAAGGAAGAACCAGTTTTGAAATTTTGGTTGCATGAGGACATGCAAAACCTTTGGTGTGGAGGAATGTTGAAGTCTATAAATGTCTATTTTTGACCATCCCTTTTTTCCATCGCATTTCACCTTTATGTTTTTCCTATATAAAATCAACAAAATATTAAGGTCAAGATAAATACCTGCTAGGTATTAATCATCCATATTTAAATTATTTCATTTTAGTAAAATTATGACAAAAGTATCTTTCAATTACTGAATTTTATATATTCTACAACTAATATCCATTTCCACATTCTAATCCATTCTTAGATAAGTTGTAGCATTCGAGAAGAAGAAAGGATATTGTCAAAAGATGACATTTGGCTCCGAGATGGATAACCACCTACTGATATTGCTTGGAAAGCAAGGTTAAATAAGAGATATTGAATTCAAAGGTTGAGTCAAACTTGGAAACTATATGTTGCAGTTAAACACAAGAAGCAAAGAATAATGCGAGTGAGGAGCTTAGTCATTAAAACACAAAATCTCCTATGACGTGCTTTTAAAATAACAAGTCGTAAATAGATTCGACTCTTAGTATCAATATCATAAGTGTCATATTTTCTTATAGTTTATCAGCTTAAAACACTTTTGAAGTTGATTTTATCATTTTTATAAATAGAAGTGTGTGAGACAAAGAAAATAGTAGTGTTCATTATTGTTATTAAGTTTATAATATTTTTTTTTTGGAAAAATTGATACCATGTTCTCTTAATACAAGTTCTTGTTACTTTCTAAATGCGTGCATGAAGAATCATTGGTTGTTAAATCAACATTGCACTATGGGAGGGCCCCTTGCGAGTTGTGAGGCTTTGCTTTAGTTTTACATTATTCTTACCATTAAGGTTTCTTTTAAAGTTTACTTGTAGCTTTGGTTTTTGCTATATTCATTTTTACAAGGTACTCATAAACCAAAAATACGAAAAATCGTTTACTTGTGCCACACATTTTTGATATCATTGTTTAATTGTTTTAGCATTGAATTTCAATTTCCAGGAGATATTTCCTCGTTTAAATTTAACTTATGGTATGTTAAACAAAGGACATTTTAAAGGTTGATGCTCATATTAGTAATCAATCTTGATTTAAAGTTTCAAATTTTATCTTTTGCAATCTAAATTTCGTTATCAGATTTTTCATATTTGTCAATTAGCGTAAAGATTTATTTTAGAAACTAGTGCAAAATGACTTCAGTTCTTAGTAGGAGAGTGAAATCATTTCCTTTCTTGTTCAATTTCTCGGCATTTCCTTTTGGGAACTAGAATTAAGTGTGGATTTCTGCAATAGAGAAAAGATATTTTATTTTTAAAACCTCAACTTAGGTAGGATTTTAGATTTAGAGAATATGTGCATTGGTTATCGCCAAATTGTATAAAAAATAATTCATCTATGCTGAAAATTAGTTTCGTTCCTAGATCATTTAATTTACAGAATAAATCCTAGCATATATAGTGCACATATACTTCACAAGTACACTAATTTCATTTTACATTTAATGAAGTAAATTGAAGACAATCAATTTACCAAACAATTTTACAGTCTCTATTAGTCTTTAAACAATAATTTTATGGCTTATTTCACAAAAAGTACAGAAAACATGTTTTAATATCAACACATTTGTAACATCAAGAGAAATTTGTTTGAATAGTCTTGAAAAGACAGAGTAGTTTTGACTAAATATTTCTTGAATTGTCATTTATTTAAACTACAGAAAATATGTTTTAATATCAACACATTTGTAACATCAAGAGAAATTTGTTTGAATAGTCTTGAAAAGACAGAGTAGTTTTGACTAAATATTTCTTGAATTGTCATTTATTTAAACTAATTTGTAAATTATGTGATTCTTTACCTAAATGACGGTGAATCCATTATGTTTCATCTATAAATGCATGCAAAGTATAGAATTTTTGTTGCATATTATACAATTTCATTTATTGAAACAATTTTGAATGAAAGTAAAAATTCAAAGTTACAATTATTTTTATTCCCCTTGAATTTGATGTTTTGAAGAGAATATTTTAGAGTAAGCAGATGAGATTTATTTATTTTTGTTGGGTACCTAATTTTTTAGGGGTTTTATGTGTGGAATATGAAAATCAATGGAGTGTAAAAGACTTTGCAAGATGAATCCAATGGTCATATATTATATTTATGTGTAATATCTTTCTAAATAATAGACCAATTTGTGCCTATTATTTAATTTGAGTTGTGAATTCCAACAACGATATCAAAGTAGGTCTTACCTGGAAACCTATCAGATCAGCCTGTTTTAGTTTGTCAAATAGGCAAATTTTAGAAGTCCAGAAATCCTTGACTGTGAGCCCACAATAAATCTACTTAAAAATGCTAGAGCCCCTTAGAACTATATTTTTAGTCCGTAATTACACTTCATGCAGTTCCATGTCCTCTTAACGCTCTAAGTGTCATCTCCCTTTTGTATTATTTTCTGCATGTTCATTTGCTTGGAATGTGAGTGAACCCCTTTCTTTGCAAATGGCATGGAGGCATCCCTTTGGCTTTGAATTAAGAATGGAGGAAGGGAAGTTAAAGAATGAAATTAGATTCCGATACGAAAATAGAAAAATTGTGTATGAATTGCTGAAAAGAACAAAGAAAAGGGCATGTTATGTTCCCTCTAATGAAAATCGTGAGCCAAATCCAAAGAAACACCAATAGTACAACCTCAATCTTGTACAATAACAATACTTCATCTTCTAGCCAAATTTGGAACTATTCCACGAACTTCACTAAGCATTCAAGAGTTGGCGGTCAATATTAAAACACTGTAGGTTGAGATCTCCCATTTTCATGTTGAGTTTCTCCTTTTTTTTGCATGTTGAGACCTCCTTTTTTAGGTTGAGATTCTCCCTTTTTCCACATGTTCAGACCTCCCTTTTTCTAGGTTGATGGTCTCCCTTTTCAGAAAATTAGGGATATTTCCTGTAGTAGAAGACTAACAACCTCTTTCTAGATTTGGAATTGTTAAAGGAACTGCGCCACACATTCCATTGTTGGTGGTCGGCCTTAAATCATCATCGGTCGAGAACTCGAGTTCCCACACCTTATACCCTCATTTTAGATAGCACATTCCTCCTAATGCTATCATGTGTTGTTGTCTGTTTGTATTATATCTCTCTTCTAAGACTCATATACACCCCTTAAGATTAAGGGGGAATATTGGACACCTAAACCGCTAAAAACTTTAGATGTAAAATGTGAACAATAAATAAAGTACAACAAAATCTTAAAAGATAAAACCAATGATCACGTTATATATAACACGTTATATATTTATATATAATATTATTTACGTTATATATTTTATATATATATATTTTTATTATAATAGAAAAATTCATGCATATTTTTAATTCTAGATGTATATTCCCATCATTTTGCATAATTTTTATACCAATTTTGCTTGATTTTGTTTTACAAAATATTGATATATTATTGTTTTACAAAATATTGATATATTATTGTTTTCACCAACTATAGTTATTCCTAAAACATTCTTTCTTACGATCATCTTGCAATAATTTTTTTCTCAAAACAAAATAGCTTTGATCTTCGTTCCTAGAGGAATTGTTCCAGATCTATTTATCCTAAATATTAATAAGATAAATAAAATACTATATTTTTATCATTGCATCACCGTCGTTGATATGGTGTTTGAGCATGGCCACTGTATTTTCATCATAGCCTCACCGTAGTTGGGCCATGTTAATAGTCAGCAGTGAATATCTAGCTTCACCCTATTATTGGACGTGATACACGCAATCTATTTTTTAGAATAATGTTTTTTCGGAATTTACATTTAAAGAGACTAAAAATAAAATATGTATTGTTTAGAGTTATGTCGGAATATTTTAGGATTTTTAAATACGTTGTTTCCTATTTTCATTCTTCAGGTTACATTATTTTATTACACAATGTTTTCTTCATAATAGTTTGTTTCAAAATTATATTTAAAAGTTATGGATAGTTTTGAGAATTTTTTTAGTTGTATATATAAATCAATAATTTTTAAATTTGTTATTTCTTATTTACACTCTTCAAACTAAAACATTTTTAGATTTATAATATAAATAAATTTTAATTATATAAATTAATAAATATCCTTTTTGATAAATATCTATTTTTTCCAAGAGTTTAATTTATTTATATATTAAATATATTCATTTATATTAAATATTTTCTATTGATGAAATGCAGCCACGTCTATTTAGTTATATAATAATAATAATAAATTGTAAAAAAAAAATATAATGAAAAATGGCTTAAATATAAACATAACAATAACAATTCTCATTTGAATATTGTTAACTATGTTTTTCATTTTAACTTTTAATTGAATTACAAATAATTATGTGTTTTTATGATTAATTAGATTTTTTTAATTTACAATGACATCTTCCATTTCGATTCAAAAATTAAATAACTACTTGTTTAAAAATTTACTTTTTAAAATATTATATATTAATTATATTTATTTTAATTAATGATTCTTTAATATATTAAATAGTGATTATAATATATCTCTTTAAATGATTGTTTCATCCATCCTCTCTGCCATTTTATTGAACTGAAATTTGATAGGGTATTTGAAGGTAATCGTGGATTAATAGGTTTTGCATGGACTTCTCATAATAATAGCTCCTCTTTTGAGAGTATTGGTTATTAATTGTGGAATAGTGAGTAATAATTTTTTAGAGTTCATGCTATTGGAGAATCACATTCAAATTTTTATTCGGTAGGGTGAGGGGTCTCAACTGTTACAAGTTGATGGACATTCATTTATTGCAATACAATGTGTTCAAATTTTTTTTAAGTCCTCAACATATGAGGAAAATAATGAAGAGTTGGAGATTGTAGGGAATCATGGTGAATATAAAAGCCTTGCTTGGTAATCTGGACTACGAGAATCACATTCAAATTGTTATTCATGAGGTTGAAGGGTTTCAACTGTTACAAGGTGATGGAGATTCACTTACTGCAACACAATGTGTTTAATTTTTTTTAAATGGTCAACATATGAGGAAAATAATGAAGAGTTGGAGATTGTAGTGGACCATGGTGAATATAAAATCCTTGCTTGGTAATATGGACTACGTAATTATTTAACATATTATAAGAGCAAGTAGGAAGGCTGTAGTTTTTCTTGGCCAATATAGGATGCCATTACAAAGAATTGTATTTGGATGTACAATGGCCTCTAACTATGTGGGAAGGTAAGCTTATTGATAGTTCGATAAATATAGATCAAAAATACCTGAATGGGGGTGTACATATGGTGATTACGAATTCTTTGGTGAGGTCACCGTCATAACACTTGTATAAAGCAAAGATCAATGTGGAAGGAAGGTGTCAACGCAATAGTGTTAATATGTGCGATTCTTGGTGTTTTAAATGCAAGTTCAAGATGATGGTTGCATGACATCTAAGGAATTGTGTATGAGGAAAGGTTGTGACATTGACTTCCATCTCTGGTTTCTTCTTATTAATAACTAGAATATGGTGGTCATTTTTTAGGCCTACACTTCCAATATTATGCCTTGGGATTCACTCTATGGTGTCTCGGGAATATGATGTTCGAGTTTGGTGGTAGCCTTGGTTGCTCAAATCCCTCAAATTTCCTTTGGCGTGGGTGAGTCTTACTTTGTTGGTAATTATATTTTATCCTAAATTTCTATTCTTTGGTTGGGTATTCTACCAATTTCTCTATTAAATCACATTTTCTGTGAGCTATGTTCTATTGTGGTGGGTAATTCAAATTATTTAGTCTATTAGAGATTGGTTTCTTAGTAGGGTGGTCTTACAATTTGTTATTTAGGCATTTCTGCTATTCAGTCAATTGCAATTGGAAAGTTTTTTTGTGTTTTCTTTTCTTTCTGGGTCTTGAAAGGGGTCTATGTTTTTGTTTTAGGGCTCCATCATCTTAGGGTCTAGTCATGTTCGTAAGAGATTGGTTATGATATTGAAGTGCAATGAGCTTGATAACCTGTTAGGTATTGGGCTTGTGGAGTGGTTTTTAATTGATGAACATATTTCTTATAGATCTCGATTTTAGGGCAATCCTCATTGTCCTTCTTCTTATTTTATTAGTAGATGTCTTTTCAGTGGTTGTCCTCATTGTTTATGTATAGATATGATCATGGCCTCAAGGAAGAAGATGACTAATTGGAGAGGCGGAGAAGGGAAAATTTGGAATAAAAGGGTGCACCCTTTTTCCTATGATTCAAGGTCCAATTTTGTTCCTTTTAATGTGCGGAAAGAGATATTGGCCATAAAAAGTGTGGAGGTAGGGGATCACACCTATTGTTCTGACTTTGAGTTAGTGGGAGAGGAAGGTAAGGCTCCCAAATCCTTGTATATTTCTAGAAAAGGTCTCACATTATGAGTTTGTTGGCTTTAAAATTACAAACTAAAGCTTTTTTTCATCTCCTCTTCAATTACAAATAGGTGGAAAATTATAATATTTTTGCGTCATTGGAAGATATCAAAAGGATGCTTCACAATCTATGTTTCCATATGGACAATGTTGATTCTCGTTTGTCATTGTTGGAGATCTTTTTTTGTGAGTGATTATGTGTCCATAGATCTCACTCATCCTCCAGTTGACAATGTGAAAACCCCTACATTGATCCCTACAGATAATTAT
The DNA here is from genome assembly GCA_000404065.3 of Pinus taeda. NCBI lineage: Eukaryota > Viridiplantae > Streptophyta > Pinopsida > Pinales > Pinaceae > Pinus > Pinus taeda. The sequence continues at coordinate 37,619 of APFE031076208.1, read as the reverse complement.
TAGTGTGGTGATGATAGGTACCTTAACTTTTCATTTTGTCAATGATACTTTGTTGTGGGATTTTTTTGATGGCCTACTATGGTATTGGTGCGTTATATATATTATCATCTTCTAGGAAATAGTGGTTTTAGTTTTTTTTTTTGGGATATCATGGCGTTGTCTTTGTGTTGGTTGGGTTGTTGGCATGTCTATGGAGCATAACGCTCTAAATATTTTCTGAATTGTTGACAAATTTATGGTCAAAATGCAATAATCCTTATTTTTGTGAAAGTGCGATGAAGCAGTTTTTTGTCTCTAATGTTTTGTTTGGGTTGTGGTAAAAGTTATATCGTGTTTGTTTCCTATAGCTGAAGTTTGATGGTCTTGATTTATTTGGCGATGTTACTTGTTGGTCTCAACAATGAATAGAGCTTTAAACTGATAATTCAAACTCTGGATGGATGACTCTTTTTTGAGTTGTGAGAGTTTGTATATTTCTATTCTCTAGTGTACTATTTGTTTGTTCATAATAGTTCCTTAACTATTTTGAGTCATGAAAAAAATATAGATACTTGACCATAATAAGATTTGTAATAATGAATGACAATTTTAGGGTCTAGTTCAAAAATCAATTTATTTAGCTATGAGGCAACCTTTATCATATATTCTCTTTTTTTACATGAAATATAAAATTATATTTTAAAAATAAATAGTTTTCAGATTCTAATAAAATATTTGATATAATAACTAAATTTTGATAAAATTTTAAATAAATTTTCATTAAGATAATAAATGAAATTGAATTATTATTATTAAGCTTAATGTTACTCTTAGTTGATCATATGACTAAAAATAAAATAAAAGAGATGTTTTTAAATTTAAATAAAACTTAAAAACACAGAGGAAACCCACAACTCACCAATTTTTTTTGTTTAGCACACGCAAGATATTTGAAATTCAGATTTTAATAACAATTTTCATACATTCAAAAAATTATCTTCCTACCGAATAAATCTGGAATTTTATCTTTGCCAAAGTTTTTTATATTTTTTCTGGTCTCTCTGTGAAACCTCTCCCTTTCAAGGAGATCCATTGGCTAGGGTTTTTCTTCAGCCTCACTATTAGTGAGGCTTCGATTTTTCTTTAATGGTATACCATCTTGGAGTCTGTTGTTTATGGTTTTCAGCTGAACCACAGTCGGTAACTACATAGTGAGACGCCCGAGTCATCCATTGGGGTGTTGCGGCTTTCTAGTGGTCTGAAATATAGTGGCTCTATTTAGTCATCTTATTTAGATTTATTGATTTATTGGTGCCGTAAAATACAGTGATTCGATTGGGTTATTGCTGCTGTAGTGATTTTTTTTCGTTCACATTCCTTAACTTATTTATGGTATGGATGGAATAAATGAATTTCCAATCGGGTATATATGGAATACATAAATTTTTAATTAACAGGAGAGGTTTATTTTATAGTTTATTATAAAAATAATGAGTAAGTATGTTTGTCTTTTTAAAATAAAAATAAAATATTCTTAAAATAAAGAAAAAGTAATGTTTAAATATGTTAGTTTCTTTTAAATTAAAATGATTTTTTTTTTAAATAGAAAAGCAATATAAGTTATGGTAAATAATAAAATATTGTAATCTTGGCTATGTTTAACAATAAAAATTTAGACAATGTTTTGTGCCTTCTAAAATAAGATATCATGAGAAGAAATTCGAGCCCTCTCTACTAATCATAGATCCCTATTGATGCAGGAGCATCCAGCTCCGAGGAGACAGAAGGTGGTTGACGGTCTCATGGAGAGACAAGAACACACAATCATACATGCATAGCTGGACAGGTGTTAGACTTGTCAGTGATTTTACTTTATTTATTTGTTTTATTTTTCAGAAGGTCGTTAGGACCAAGTCAATTAAAATTGTGAACTGTTTCTTTTCAATAGGAATTAGTAACAGTAAAATAGGTTGATAGTTAATTAGTCTCTTTATAAACTGTGTTAGTTAGGAACAGTTAGAATTGGTGGACAGTTACCCAATTCTGTTGGGGCAGTTCTACCTGAACAAGAACTATTGTGCCTCAGGAGATTAAAAGGAAAAAGACAAACAATGTAAAGGATTCCTCAGACTGAGAAATGAAAAGACAGTCATTTCAAAATAGACATTTATTTTTATTTACACTATTTGAATCACCACTGTACAAACTGATTTCATGCATCAATACATAGATTATGTGTAACAAAATTACGTTGGTATAACAAGACAAATAATATTCACAAGAAGAGCAGGCGCTGCCATTTATATTATTTCCAGACAAGGAGTACGAAAGATTATGCACGCAGACAAACCCACGGGTAATCCGAAAAAAAACCCTCACATTATTTTATGAACAAAGCAAATGCTGGAATGTAACAAATATAATATTGTATCATTTCACTAAACTGTTATAACAAAGCAAATACAGTCCCGACGTCTCACGTTTCCTTCGAACAAAAACTTCATTAAAAAGACAGAACTTCGAAACAGAGTTTTGAACAAATGTTTGTTACAACCAGACGGAATAAACCAAATGAATACAGCAAGGAATCACCAACAGAATTGGCGAAGAAGGGTTTCAAACAACCCGAGGGTTTCTATTAACCAAACAGCAAAACTACAGGACGAGGGTTCGAAGAAACGAATACCCATCTTATAAAGTTAACCAAACATCGACATACAGGACGAGGGCTTGAAGCCACCAATTACCCATCTTACAGAACCAGGGTTTCGACAACTGAGTAGTAATATTACAAAACGAGGACCGAAGACCAACGTACAGGATTGAAGGAGGGTTACACAGTCAAAATACCATTTATTTCACCGCTCAGGTGACGGACTAACAACAAAAATGAAGTCTCAGAACCACTAATAAGTTACAGTCAACTAATATGGAGAGACCCTACCCGTAGGGAAGAGCTGGAGAACTCGAGTGAGTGCCAGAGACCGTGGAGTGCGTTGAACCACAGAGCCCGACTACATGGAGCCACCTGCAACGAAATGAGAGAAGATTAGAAACGTTTACAATCACCAATAATCATTAAAAACAAAAACCGTATGAGGATTGGAGCACAGAACCTCACCTGGAGCTGAGGAGGCGTAGTCGAGAAAATGAAACGACCACCATACCCTGAAGACCAGTAGCGAAGGCGTTAGGGTCGGAGAGATAAGGGATAAACAAGTTCAATAGAGAACCAGCATTTACCTTGGTACCAAGATAAATCAGCCATTTCACTGGACTGAAACAACAGAAAATAGTTTTCAGATCTTGAAAAAGAAGATTACTGAAAGACCAATATTAAGACTGCCGGATTTCAACAAACTTTTTCAAGTTCGTTGCGATGCCAGTGGTACGGCCATTGGGGCAGTCCTTAGTCAGGAGGACAGACTGGTTGCTTATTTCAGTGAAAAGCTAAATGAGAGCAGACAAAAATACTCAACCTATGACAAGGAGTTTTACGCCATTGTGCAAGCTTTCAAACATTGGCAACATTATTTCTTAGGTAACGAGTTTGTTTTGTTTTCTGATAACTCGGCATTGCAGTACATTATGCAATAGCATAAATTGAACCATAAGCATGCATCTTGGGTTGAGTACTTGCAAAGTTTTACATTTGTACTAAAACACATTAGTGGGCAATCAAATAAGGTGGCAGATGCACTGAGTAGAAGAACGTTGCTTCTACAGGAAAGCACGATGCAGATTTTAGGCTTTGAACATTTAAAAGAGCTGTATCCGACCGATACTGAGTTTAGGGAGGCGTATGAGGCTTGCCAAAACCCGTTGTTATGAAATAACAGCATGTGGTTAGACTATAATCTACAGGAAGGATTGTTGTTTAAGGGAGGACAATTGTGTATTCCCAACTGTTCTATGCAGGAAAAAATTATACAGGAAAAACACAGTGGAGGCCTGGCTAGACATTTCGGTATTGACAAAACGATTGCGCAGGTACAATATTTTTATTTCTGGCCAAAGTTGCAGCGGGATGTGCAGAGGTACGTGACTAGATGTAAAATTTGTCAACTGGCAAAAGGTCACAGTCAGAACACTGGAATTTATATGCCATTACCCATTCCTAGCCCACCATGGGATTCAGTTAGTATGGATTTTGTACTAGGTTTGCCAAAGACACAATGAGGTTTTGATTCAGTAATGGTTGTGGTAGACCGATTTTCAAAGATGGCACACTTTGTACCATGCAGGAAAACCAGCGATGCTACTTACATAGCACATCTTTTCTTTACTGAGGTTTTGCGGTTGCATGGACTTCCAAGATCCATTATCTCTGACAGAGATGTAAAGTTCACCGGTCATTTTTGGAGAACTCTGTGGAAAAAGTTGAATACCCAGTTGCTGTTCAGCTCCGCTTATCATCCACAGACGGATGGTCAGATGGAGGTAGTAAACCGAAGTCTGGGAAATTTACTTCGAAGTTTAATAGGTGAAAATTCCCGGACTTGGGACCGTGTACTTGCTCAGGCGAAATTCGCATACAACGATTCCCCTAACCGCAGCACAGGATACAGTCCGTTCCAGATTCTGTATAGCATGCATCCGTGAGGAGTGCATGAGTTACGAGATTTGGGGAAACTTGAGAAACGAAGTGCTGATGGGGAAGATTTCGCCCAAGCAATGAGTAACTTGCATGAACAGGTCAAACTGAAATTACAGGACAGCAGTCAGAGGTATAAATAGCGAGCTGATACAAAGAGTCGGGAAGTTCAGTTCAACGTAGGGGATGAAGTCCTTGCGTACTTACATAAGGAACAGTTTCCAAAACGAGAGTACAGCAAGCTAAAATGCAAGAAAATCGGACCCTGTAAAATCATTCGCAAATTTTCTGCAAACGCCTATGAACTACAGTTGCCACCAGGGATCGGTATTTCCCCTATTTTTAACGTCACAGATCTGTTTCCTTATGTCACAGGTTTAGCAGATAATACAGCAGCAGAGCCACCACGGGACACCAATTGTGAAGGAGATTCGTGGACGAGACAGATGCCAATGGAACCACCCATTGAGATCGAAGGGATTCTGGACACACAGGTAGCTAAGCGCACATGCAGGAAGGAGTGTTTGCGGTATTTGGTCAAATGGAAGAACCATCCGATAGAGGACAGTTCGTGGCTTAACGCGACACAGATACAAAAAGCAGGCTATTCTGTCGACGACCTCATGGAACGGAGCCATGACTTTTTGCCGCCCCGGGAGCCTGATGCAGGAGCATCCAGCTCTGAGGAGACAGAAGGTGGTTGACGGTCTCATGGAGAGACAAGAACACACAATCATACATGCATAGCTGGACAGGTGTTAGACTTGTCAGTTATTTTACTTTATTTATTTGTTTTATTTTTCAGAAGGTTGTTAGGACTAGGTCAATTAAAATTGTGAACTGTTTCTTTTCAATAGGAATTAGTAACAGTAAAATAGGTTGATAGTTAATTAGTCTCTTTATAAATTGTGTTAGTTAGGAACAATTTGAATTGGTGGACAGTTACCCAATTCTGTTGGGGCAGTTCTACCTGAACAAGAACTGTTGTGCCTCAGGAGATTAAAAGGAAAAAGACGAACAATGTAAAGGATTCCTTAGATTGAGAAACGAAAAGACATAGTCATTTCAAAATAGACATTTATTTTTATTTACGCTATTTGAATCACCACTGTACAAACTGATTTCATGCATCAATACATAGATTCTGTGTAACAAAATTACATTGGTATAACAAGACAGATAATATTCACAAGAAGAGCAGGCGCTGCCATTTATATTATTTCTAGACAAGGAGTACGAAAGATTATGCACGCAGACAAACCCACAGGTAATCCGAAAAAAAACCCTCACATTATTTTATGAACAAAGCAAATGCCGGAATGTAACAAATATAATATTGTATCATTTCACTAAACTGTTATAACAAAGCAAATATAGTCCAAGCATCTCACATTTCCTTCGAACAAAAACTTCATTAAAAAGACAGAACTTTGAAACAGAGTTTCGAACAAATGTTTGTTACAACCAGACAGAATAAACCAAATTAATACACCAAGGAATCACCAACAGAATCGGCGAACAAGGGTTTCAAACAACCCGAGGGTTTCTATTAACCAAACAACAAAACTACAGGACGAGGGTTCGAAGCAATGAATACCCATCTTATAAAGTTAACCAAACATGGACGAGGGTTCGAAGCAACGAATACCCATCTTATAAAGTTAACCAAACATCGACATACAGGACGAGGGCTTGAAGCCACCAATTACGAATCTTACAGAACCAGGGTTTCGACAACTGAGTAGCAATATTACAAAACGAGGACCGAAGACCAACGTACAGGATTGAAGGAGGGTTACACAGTCAAAATACCATTTATTTCACCACTCAGGTGACGGACTAACAACAAAAACGAAGTCTCAGAACCACTAATAAGTTACAGTCAACTAATATGGAGAGACCCTACCCGTAGGGAAGAGCTGGAGAACTCAAGTGAGTGCCAGAGACCATGGAGTGCGTTGAACCACAGAGGCGGACTACATGGAGCCACCTGCAACGAAATGAGAGCAGATTAGAAATGTTTACAGTCACCAATAATCATTAAAAACAACAACCGTATGAGGATTGGAGCACAGAACCTCACCTGGAGCTGAGGAGGCAGAGTCGAGAAAATGAAACGACCACCATACCCTGAAGACCAGTAGCGAAGGCGTTAGGGTCGGAGAGATAAGGGATAAACAAGTTCAACAGAGAACCAGCATTTACCTTCGTAACAGAGTCGAAGCTCGATAACTCAGAGGAACCCCTGTCACGAGAAAAGCTCACAAATTAACCGAACAAAAGCGACATTTAAATAGCATAATCTAATTAACAAATCCGTAAATCAAAAGATAAACCCTGTGCAGAGAGGAGGGTGCCTCCATAGTCCGTTGAAACGCTACCTCAGGAGCAGCAATGGGCCAAGAAAGCCTATAGAACCAGCATTGAGACTAGAACAACAGAGGTGAGAAAGCTCCCACAGAGCAGAACCAGAATTCGGCATAGTGGAAAGTGAAAAATGAAAAACGAGCGGGCTTAGGGTTGACAAAAGCCAACGATTGTATAGTGGAGAACCGACAGGTGGAGGTCCCAAAAACCGGCGTGACCAGTAGCTATCCCAAGAAAGTATCGGGAGGATGTACCAGCATTTAAGTCAAACAACTGACATAATTAAAAGCGCCAGGTCGTATCATTACGGTTGCATTGGGAAAGGCGGGAGGCCATCACCTATGATGGATATATGCATAGATCCCTATGATGGATATATGCTGGTAATATTTATTGGTTGTATCAAAAATATCATGTTCCCATAGAAAAATTCATAAATAAAGTTAAGGCTTTTTTATTTTCACGAGAGTATATGTATGTTTTGAAATACACATAGAATAGCTAGAAATTGTGATAATTATTAAAAAAAAAAAATCTGTTTCTAAAAATCCAAATGATTTAAATAAATATTTGATAGTTTGCATAATAGATGACAATTCATGTGGCATATATAATAGTGTCAAGGTAATTATATTTGTCTCTTAAGAGAATATTTTAAATAGTTTTAAAAGAATAGTTTAAATGATTATAAAGATGATTGTATATTTTTCCTTATCAATCAAATATTATATATTTTTGGCTATTCAGATTTTACTAAGTAAATTTTATATGATTTATATGTTTTAATTTATGCTTTAAAAAATATATAATTCATATTTACAATCTTAAAAACATTAAAAAAAATAATAAAAAAATATCTAAAATAACTCATTATCTCATTCACTAAACTGAAATATAATTTCATAAATTTTACATGTAATAATGTAAGATAAAAAAGCACTAAATATAAATACACATAAATTGGTAACTAAAGTTATGCAACTACATTTCTATGAGTAAAACTGAAATCCAAAATCCACCCAAAAGGAATGCTATGCAACTACATTTCTATGAGTAAAACTGAAATCCAAAATCCACCCAAAAGGAATGCTATAGGTAAGTCCCCTTGTAGGTGCACCCCTATGTTATATATCATATACAAAGACTTTAAATGTGATTAAAACATGTCTGATATATAAGAATTTAGCTTAATTATCAAATTTCTTATTATAGGGAAATGTGACATAATTGTATTCATTTAATAAAATTAAAATTATAAATCTTCAGATTACATAATTTATTAATTTATTTTCTATATATATTATTTAATATATATTTTTTATTTTTTATTTAATTAAAATTATTAAAACAAAACTGTAGTAACCTCTAAACATCAGAGTTATTTATGTTAGTTGTAGTTTTCATGGTATCATTAAAAAAAATTGCCATCAGAAATGGGTTTCTATTTCCATCTCTTGGTTAGATTAAACAGCAAAATTTTGCATGACCACTTTTACGTTGCAAGCAAAGTATGGATGGCATTATATGTAATGTTTATACATCTGCTATTAAAAATAGGTAATCATATATCACTAATATTTTATTCCGGAGAAGTAAGATAAATTTACAATTTATCATATAAGTTTATGAAATTAATAAATGGGTATAGATTTATTATTTTTATGTTAGTAAATTAATATTTAAATGCTTAGGTTTGAAAGTAGGTTTATTTTAGAATAAGGTTTTTAGACTTTTAAATAGATGGTAAATATTTAAGATCCATAAAATATTTTAAAATATTTAAGTATATTATAAAATTATTGTGTAGCAATTATATTTGTTAATTCATGATCTTGTTTCATGTCTTTTCATACCAATTATGTACCGAATTAACTATTCTTTATAAATTCATTTAAACCACATAAGCGTTGTATGACCCCCATTATATACAACATTTATAATAAATTAAGTCTCTTTATTAAAAATAGAGCTAACTTGATAGAAACTCAAAGCCAATTCCATCCTTATATTCTTTTTATTTATATATATATATATATATAGTTCATTTTTTATATATATAACTTAAAAAAATTATTTGTTTTTTTTTAACCTAATGAAATATTATAAAATAATTTTTTTTTTCTTAATTAATGTTTAAAATATTCACCGTCATTTATTATTAACCCTATATAATTTATTATATGTGTGTTAAGTGGAAAATTATGTTGGGGTGTTGTCGTTGAAGAAAACATGATGGCATTTGGTTTATGCTTATATATTTAGTTTTAACAATCATGTACTCGTCTTATTCAGTGTTATAAAAAAATTTATATTTATTTTAAGGATATACGTTAATAGATTTACTATAAATTAATTATTTTTTAATTTTAAAAAATAATTTTTTATTAAGATGTACAGATAATATAAATTGTGATTTTTCCTCCTTGTAAGTTAGTAGATTTTTTATTAATTAAAGAGTATATATAAGGATGTCAAAATGTATGTGGTTTTATTTTGACATGGTTTGTTATCAATGTTATAACTATAAAATTAAAATATCTATTTTGGAGACCTAGAGCTATATCGGTCTTACATGCCGACAAACAAAAAGAACTAACAAGAAACCAGTTATTATAATTAGTCATCTGAACCGATAGAGGCAGGATTATGTCACCCCATCCTTGGAGGAGAAGGTGGTAAGTAGAGACAATGGACATGTTGTCCAAACTTAGCAAGCGTGGATTCCAGCTTCTCAACTTTCCTAGTAAAAATATTTTGCCCACACTAGACAACCACAATTCATTCACGAAAATGGAACTAAAAGTACTGGAGTTCCTCTAGCTTAGCCATAACGACCTCATGTTCTTCTTTTCGGACCCTTTCATGAGATTCTAAAGTAGCCAAGATGGAGTGAAGCATCTCAAGCTACGCCAGAGAACTCCTAAGGGTACCGACAACTGTACGCAACTTAGAGACAATGTGTCATGTCTCACCACCTCGACCACGAGAACTCAATCCATGACCATGACCTGATCTCCCACCCTAGATTCCACCCTAGTGGTTGCCTGAAAACATAGCCCTGCAACATCTACCACTTGTAGGTCGAGCTAACTATCTTCACCATACGCCAACTTTAGCACCCTCGCTAGATTTACCACTCTTGGAGGTTACACCATGAACCTTGCCAACACAACCAACTCTCGCTCCTAGGCCCTCAGCATTGAATGACATTGGAAAGCCTACAGGTAGGTTGGCCAAATCATCTTCTAGCCCTGCTTAGAGCCAAAGACCCTCACCAAGGCCCAACAAACTTCCACCCCCACCAGGGCATCCCCAACACCACTCCCCCTTCAATATGAAACACTACCATCCAACCAACCACCACTCACAATCCAAGTCTCCACACCTTCAACAGGAGAGGCGAAATTGCACCATCGTTCAACACTCCTTTGCCCCATTTCACCGCAAAATGGCTACAACCATCGATGAAATTTTCCTAGAAACCTTTCACCAGGAGAACCTAGAGGAGAACCAACCAACTACCCACATGAATAACACAACACTCTGACTTCCAGAACCCTAAGCGACACCAGAGCCATGAGACCTTCACAATGATAATTCTGTCACTAACAGGACCCAAACAAGAGAACCAATCAAAGTTGAAGCTAAAGGATTAAATTATGGCCAACATTAGAAACCCACACTAAGAAAGATTAACACCTCCAAGACATCAAGTAGCATTGGGCACAATTCCATCAACAACACATAGAGGGTTGATGTAACGCCACCCATAAAGCGTAAATATAGAACTACCCAGGCCCAAAAAATAAAATCTGAAAACTAACTAATTCTCCACCCGACCAACCATTTGAACGAACCACGGAAAAGAAGTAATCACTTGAAGCAACAAGATTGAGATTGTAACCTTACAGAACTCATAGAAGAAGCAACATCAAAACTAGGCACACCACCATACCTGCATGACCCAGGAAATCAGAGCCACAAACCAATTCCTAACCCACTGAGATCCAAGCATCACTCTCAATGTGGCGTAACCCACACTAAATAGCCACCATCATACAAATACCATGGATCCCCGTAAACCATCTCGCACATTGAAGGAATGAAATTTCACATGAGTAGACTGAAGAGAATTGACCATTTTGTTATTTGAAGGCAGTAAGCCTGCCTTCCACCACCTTTTACTCATGCCAAGAGTCATACATCGACAACTAAGAAGTGACAAATGTTGACCCACCCAATCGGGGAAATTTTATTAAATCTAAATTAGTGTAATTATATAGATTGAATAGTTGGTAAAAGTGAATATATATAAATTTATTATAACTATCAAAACACATATTCAATGATACATCTCATAATTATTAGATAAAAAAAAAATCATAAACATTAAATAAATTATTTTTAGGGTAGTTTATGTATATTTAACGCTTGGTAGTTTTAGTATTTTAGGTATAATGTGTCAAATTACTGATTGTTTTTGAGTTCTAAGTTTATGAAAACTCATGGTTTTTTTTCTCTATTGTAGGTTATTTAGAGGTGGAAATATTCCTTGTTAATTGGTCCTTGTCGCTATTGGTTTCTTGAAAAATGGTGTCATTAGAAACCACCACTTCTCTCAATTCCATGATCCTAACAACTAGTATCAGATTTTAGTCGAAGGTAATTTGTGTTGATTAGAGGTGAGATCACCTAGTAGAGTATGCATGTAGAAAGTCATGCAGGGTGCAAGAGAGAATATTTGGAGCAAGCGATAGAGACCAATTAGTCGACAAAGAAAATGGCAGAGAGTAGCGAATATATTCAGGTTCAAGTAATTAGAGTATGAATAAAATGAATAGGGTGGTAGTCCAAGAACTCAATGGGAGTAGACAACTGAAAATATATTGGTTACAAAGAGGGAATTCCAACTAAGACGAGGCATGGCAATGACCCTAGCGGAAAAAAGGAGAAAGAATGGTTCACAAGGATAACAAATCAGGTTGAATTATTACAAAATGGAAAACTAAAAGGCATGCAAAATTGAAAGGCATGAGTTAGGGAGCTGACCTAATCAAAGGAGGTAGTCTAAGACTAAACAAAAACTATTGATGTGAGAGTGGGGTTATTCTCTCAAGTCTCTATGTAATCGAATGTTGGAAAAAAAAATATTTCTCTAAAGGGTATGAAGCAATGTATGATCACACGAAGGAGACCCAAACCTACAAATTAATGAACATAGTGAATTAAAGTGGAAAAATAGATAGCTCAACAGTTGGATTTTTATCTTTGTTTTGAGAATCATTGAAAAAGGAGAAAAAAATGGTTTCCAAATGAAAAGTGGAAGTGTCTTGGAATCCACAAGTGCATCTAGAAAAGTCGACAGTAGAGGTTGAATATGCATACGCAGCTCGAGAACTAGTGTTGTTACAAATAAAAGAACTAGTGTGTGTAGCTATAAAATTTTAGCGAGATTGAGTAGGAGGCTATGAATTGGAGTAGCATGTCGGCTATATAAAATAATATTGAGACTGAAATCTAATATTACTAGAAGCTTGACAAGGTTTTGTGTTTTGCAATCAAAAAATTCCAAAAATATTTGGTGACATTGAAGGTAATTTTTTTTGTGTGAAAGTGGGTGTTTTAGTGGATACACTAGTCTATAGTTATTTTGTAAGGAGTTATCTCTTTGTTTGGTGAAGAGAGTATGGATGAACATATAACTATATCCTGAAGGAATATAGAATTTATGGTAACTAGAAATAATTTAATGAAATCAATTCTATTTGTATTTTTGGCATGGTTAAGAATATTGTAACTTTCAATAAATGGCCATGATAGATGGAAATTGCAGTGGGTCAACCTTAGGAAGATATGGTCATGTTTCCAAGGTTGCAATGGAAAAGTAAGTGGAGAGATTCACCTTATTTAAGGAATTTAAGGATGAATCGTTAGAGAATGTGTTGGAAGATGAGACATGATTGAAATGAGTGATAACTATGTAAGGATGCAAGTATGTGGTGGTTTTGAGAGTAGCAAGAAAATATAGGAAGACGATGCACAACGATAATGAGAATGTAGGTGAATACGGTAAGGAGAGAGAGTTTAAGGACTGAGAAATGAAAGGTGAAGGTATGTCTAAGGAAGGCTAGACATGTAGCGAGAGAGTGGTTGTATGGATGAAAAAATGGAGATGGAGCCAATGCTTTGAAAATTAGTGAATGAGTGAGTGTGTCATGAAAACCTTAGCGATGTGATAACACTAGCAGCGTGTGAAAACAATAAGGGATTTTGATCCAACTTATTAATCATACCGTTGGGAGGTGTATTGCTCAAGTAAGTTGTAAGAATTATTTTAGAATATACATGTTGCGCAGGAGCACGTGATGACTCAATTTGTGGAAAAAAATAGTTGGACATGTACGAGGGCGGTAACTGTATTCATATTATAGCTTTAGGTTAGATGTTGTAGAAAATTAAGGCTTTGATCAACCATGCATCTAGTGCAATGTTACATGGATTTATCAAATTGTGGAATGGACCACTTATATAGGCACGAGGGTGGAAAGTGTACTAGTATCTTAGCTTGAGGGTGCTAGTGTGGGAATGTGAGATGGTTGATGCATCATGTCCGTGATAAGGTGTCCTAGATAATTCATAGATATAATGGCTAGCTACCTATGTTCTCTGCTAGATGGTAAGCTTCTTATATGGGCTTATAAAGAGTGATTGTGGTTGTGTTAATCTCTCAAAATCAAGTTTAATGGGAGGATTGTTAGGGTATTTTAAGTAAACTTGAATTGGTAAATTTACCGATAGTTTCCGAGCTCCTAGTTTATTATAAGCAATGATATTTCCCATGGGATTAACCTATGCTGTATCCTAATTATAGGAGAAGAATCCATGTTAATTTGTCCTCATGACCATTAGGATCCCAAGAAACACCAACACTTCTCTAGATTTAATGTCCCTAACAATTATAAATTTTGTTTTTTGTGAATTAATAAGAATTATATTACTCAAAAATATGGATTACATAGATATTAAAGAGCATACATAGGGAGTGAAAGGTATCAACCCTTGTCCTACATTTCGTAGCCTAACCCTCTTAAGCTTTAGAGAAAGATACATGAGCATAAAAATAGTTCATGGCCTAGATACCTCCCCATACATTTCAAACACTACAAAATATTCCATTATATATATAGGGATGAATCACTCAAGTTTTCCACACAGATATTCTGCAAGAACACAAAATAGGAAAAAACGCCACATCTAGAGTGTCACAACTAGGACTACCAACCAACAACACGAGACACCTCCATAGCAAGTCCACATACAAACATGCCTTCCAAAACTAAGATTAAAGTCACATACAACTTTAAGCATATAACCATAATAATATAAAAAATTATAATAATCAAAAAACCAAAGATAAGAGAAGAGACTTAGAGACCTCTCGCAGAAGCACATGACTGATACCATACTATGTAGTTATAATACAAATACAAACCCACCATCTAGGATTTAGACTTAAGTGTAACTAAAAGTTTAAGGGGAAAAAACAAATTGCACAACCTGCCACTCATTCTCATTGAGGTTATCTAAGGAGGAAAATTTATATGGAACCCTTGAATTGGATCTAGGTGGCTTCATTAGTCCCCTCATCTGCACCACCATTTTATTCAAATCAAATGTGGATCTATACATGCACCAACCAAGCATCCATTTTATCCAAGAAAAACCTCTCATTTCTAATCACCCTCTTAACATTGTCTACAGAGGAAAAAATATTGTATTTATCCCCCTGCTTGTTGCTCAGTACGAAGCACAACAAAGTATACATTTTCTAGAGAAACTAAGTTTAAATATTATTTTCACCTACCATAGTGTGCCTTAGGGTCTGACACTCATACTAACATGTCCTCTAACAGCTCAGATTCTGAAAGGGACTTCCTTTACTCTTCTAATTTTGTCTGGAGTTGAAGGATTTCTTGTTATTTTTCATGTGGGACTACATTGAAATAAGTTTCCTCTCAATCATGGGAAAAGAGCCTTACCCCTCACTTCATAGTCTGGGATCTTCCGCCACCTCCCATCCTACACCTCATCCTCTTCCTTCACAACACCATCATGTCTTAGGTGGAGAATAAATATCACTACATGGTCTTCCTCTACCTAGAAAATTGAATAGAGACTCGCTCGAAGAACGCTCAAAAATAACAAGAAACCAATAATTTATCTCTTCACAAAAACACCAAACATAAAACTTAACCTTGGATGTAGATCCACTATAGAGGATGAAGGATAATACTTCCATTGACAGAGACTCTTCACTCTTGAAAATTTAGCAAGAAATATGTTACCCCAAGACAAAGAGAATTTGGCACCCAAGGGAACACAATCCGCTACCTATTTCCTACCACTATGAACTACCTAGCAACAGAAAAAAAACATTCACATTATGGCCTTCACATAGACTTCCATCAATAACCACAGACACTTTCCTTACATATGAAGAAAATAATCTAATAACAACCCATATAATGACTTATCCAGTGTTCCCAAAACTTTCTTTAGACCAAAAAGTACCAATAATCCACAGAGACTGAGACTTTATACCTTTGAGACTAAATCTTCCAATGTGACTAAGTAAGAAACCCAAGTAAAACTAAAATGAAACTAGGAGGATCAAATGAAGTGTACAAATTGAAATCACAAATAGGGACTCTGAATTGATGATATCTACTATCCAATTAGACTAACAAGGTAAATGACCCACACTATTACTCTCTATAATGAATGACCACATTGAAATTCCTTTCACCGAAGACAGTGCTCTGGTACACAAAAAAACAAAACCTATAGACAGACTGCCTTAATGAACAATTTAGTCTACGAGGCCTAGGAACTGACCTCAACTCTTACCCTTCCTACAAAAAATCAATCTCCAACCATCATAACCAATACATACACCGTACTCCAACAGTAGGATTGCATGTTCATGCATGTAGGACTCTAGTTGCATCCTTCCATCATTAATGCACAATTACGAGCTTGAGGGTGGTGGGAACTTCGCCACAATTCCCACTCCATTAAAAATTACACCCCCATTGGGGGCCTAAAAATTATAACTTTATTTTATATTATTATTATTATTGTTATGAATTATAAAATATATATTTCAAAAGTGCTCTTCTCACCTATTGAAAATCCCAAAATGATAATAGAATATTTCATGGTGTTTATTAGTATTCCTATGGCTTGAGAGAAAATGTCCAGGATTTCCTTTAATGCATAGAAGTTTGAGTATATATGATCAAGAAAAACTAGGATCATACACAAATAAGTTATGTTTTAGGGAATAATGGGAGCTAATGCAAATTCCCCTAAACTTAACTCTTTGAAATTATTTCGAAATGATTTTTATTCAACATTCTTCCACCAATAAGAAGTAGAGGTTGGACATGGATAGCCTTATATTGACCCTCTCTCACCATGAAATAACTGGGAAGCCTCCACATTCATTAGGATGGTGAGGGAGGATGTGCTAATAGAATTCGTAACCATGAGTAAAAATAAGCATAGAACAAAGATGTATTAACAAGAGTTTTAGGTATAATATACTCACCCTATAAAAGGCTTTTGATAACTCAAATTTAAAGATTAAATTTCTTTTATGCTTAGTATCTATGGAATGTAGATGTTCCTGGGAATGTCAAACATCGTCATGGATTTCCTTATTTAATAAGAACCCAAATTATTAAAGGGAAATGCTTGTGCATAGGACCTCATTTTGTATTAATGTAATGATATACGTGATTAATTTATATCTTGATTGGCAAAGTGAAATGGGTATGAATAAGTGAAAAAGATAAATATATTGAGCTCTTTAGATGAGGGATATAAATCTAGGATTATAAGGGTGAAAATTTAACCAGTGGTCCTTGAGTATTCAATAAAAAAGCTGAGATCATCATGAATAAAATCCATACAACTTGTGTAAAACTTTGTTGGGAATCCATTTGGAATAGCTCTTCCCCTTCTCAAAGATATGAATAGTTCTTTCAAAATTTTGAATTTGAACCCTTGGAATTAGGGCATCATTTACCTCTTGGTCAATGAACCTAGGGCACGACCTTGCTATAGCCAATATCTATTAAATAATGGCAATTTTTTCCTAGTGGAAGATATCTTTGCAAGAAAAGTAGCCCTTTGCAACAATATATGAGGAGTAGGTAGCGAAGACGAGCTCAAATATTTTTATTCCTCAAATTTAATTGATGTATTTTTTATGCTTTTCCTCATGATCAAAGAACTTTGTATTTTCGTCATTAATTTTGATTTTTCATTCCTTCTTTCCATCAAGAAGGGTATTCTTTGTATTTTTTCAAGTTCTGAAATTTTATCTTGGAAGATCTCACGAATTTCTAGAGAGTCTTGGAGTTCAAAAAAGGATTGAATATTTGATAATTTTTTTGTGAGGGATTTAGAATCAACCTCCCTTTTTGTTCTTTCCATTAAAAAATGATACCCTTGGATCACTTGGTTTTCATTGGAAACAAATTGTAAGGGATTCTTAGAGATATCAATAGAAGTTTGTCCAATTGGTTTTTTGCATATCCAAACGAGGTTTAATTGATCCAAGAAAGATTTAATTTAATACTACTATCTGGTTTTTTGGAATTGGATGCAATTCCAAAAAATTCAGAAAGATCTGAGTCTATCTCCACTAAATTTCGATCCCTAATCTTTGGATTGGTATAAATAAGGGCATCTAAGATAACGAAGTGGTCCATATGTTTGCAAATTCTGGTTGATCCATATCTATTTTATATCCAAGAATATAGAGTTATTGGGGTAGTTATGTCATAGAGACTTAGGTCATCTAGGAGGGAAATAAGAAAATATGAAAGAGGATTAGGTCTAGGAGAGCACCTGTAGAGTTAAAAATTTCCCAAATTAAAGTTTAAATCCCCTCCTCTTATAACCTTCCAAGAGTTAAAAATTGAAAGAGTAGTGAAAGTAGCCCATAATTATTTCCACTTGTAATATGTGTGATAGAAATGGACTAACGAAAAAAGAATTTCCAAATCATAAACATGGAGGTAGATGACTAGACTCAACCTGATGGATTAGGTAGAGAAGATTTGAATATGATGGGTATTCCAACCGAAGATGAGGCCTTTTGATCTTCCAAGAGCATTTATTTCCTTAAAATTACAATATGAGAGAATTTGTTTGAGAATGCTTATGACCTTATTCCCTTCATGCATTATTTCATGTAGCAAAAGGACATGTGGAAAGTATAGGTGAAAAAGTCTTTTTGTTTCCATTTCCTTGATGGGTTGGTTGTACACCTACATTTTAGAGAGAGGAGTTTCATTTGAAAATAGAGAGAGCTATAAATTCTCTAAGAGCCCTTAGAATCAATGACTATTTGCATAATTTAGTTTCACAAGGAGCTTGGATATGTGCCTTAGAGAGAAAGGGTTTCGATCCTTTAAAAAAAGTTGGATGAGAGGGATCCATTTTAAACCCCAAGCCCTATCCAATATCTAACATTGAAAGGTTATAGGAATCAAAGGAAGGGGGAGAGTGCTGGAATGGTGAATGATTTAACATTATAATGTATTAGGGAAGTTGGCATTGTAGGGAATGAAAGGAGCAGAAGGAGGAGAGTGGAAGCTGAGAGAATGGAGAGGGAGGATGATGGAGAACTCTTGAATGGGGAAGAAAAAGGGGGAATAGTTCAAGAATTTTTAGGATGATAGAAGAGAGATTCCCAAATATGTACAAGGAATAGAGTTAATAGGTCTAGAATAATTCAAACAATAAGAGAAAGTGGGGAGAAACTTAGGAAATTGTTCCATTGAACATAAAGATGGGCCACCCTCCTAAATAAGTATATCCAAGTGGGGACTCTATAAGCAATATTGATTCGATCTGCAAAGAAAATATAGATATATAATACACCCCAGAAATTCCATCTTCTATTTGAGTCACGCCTAAAGAAGCATACTACTTTAATTGACTAGGAGCTACTTGGAGGACTCCTAGAGAGGCTAGAGCTAGGGAAGGCTAAGGTGAAAATATTTAGTACAATGAGTCTTTTTACATTCATTTATTCCCCATGCTTTCCGAAATTTCATACTCCTTTCTTAGGTGTCCATCGGCATTTATGTTATCACATTTAAAACATATTCATTTGTAGTTGATGATTTGGTGGCGTGTAACCTCTCACACATGAATAGAAATGGATTGTGGAAGCCATAGGTTGAGTTTAAGGTGAACTAGAATGCATGCAATAGGAATATAACTTGCTCATTTAAATGAGAAGTCTATATCATAATATAACCCTAATCCATCAGAGGAAATTTTAGCTTAAAACTACCCATCAAATTTTCATGTGCATAATATGTAAACCAATCAAAATCCTATAAATTGAAAAAGAGGTACATGTAAATATTTTGGAGCAAGAAAAAAAAGAAGATAACATTTTTTAATTATATTTTTCACTTATATCCTCATTGGTTTACGCAAATTTAAATTTTAGACACTTGTTGGGTGAACAATTAAATTTCACATCCAATGAGTACCCATTATGCATACTTTTGAGAAGACATTAAAAGAGTGTGTTTAGCATGTTTTTTTATTGAATTTATTTATTTATTTTTATCAATGTGGGTCTTCTCAGAAGTATGCATAATGGGCAGTTGTTGGATGTAGAATATAATTTCGTAGCCAATTAGTGGCCACATTTGAAATTTGAGTAAACATATAAGGAGATGATCCAAAAATATAACTAAAATTGTAGTTCTCTTCTTTTCCCTAGAAAATCCATAAATTTTATTTTATTATTTTATTATTTTTCCTTAGGAGGACACTTTTAGGCTGAATTTCCTCTAATGTATTACCTACATGCTTAAAACTTTCATTCAAGTAGAAAAATTAAGGCAATCGTGGAAGCTAAACTAAGATAGGAAGTATGTTAAGCTTCTCTAAGCGAGTGTCCAAATGAATGAGCCATTTTTTCATTAATCAGGCTTCACGACCCCAACACCATTTCCCATTTAACAATTTTTCATTCTCCTCTTCTGGAGAGATGATTCAACACATCCAACCCTTCACTAAAATCATACATATAGGCATGTAACCGAATAACCTCTAGAAATAATGATATGTCCATTTGCAAAGAGCTACCATCAACATGTGCTTACTAGCAAAATTCCCCACTAGTGACGATTTCACCAGCTTGTGAATGTTGTTTAGTTGGAGTTCCTTAGCCAGAACTAGGCATGACTCCTTACTCTTTATTTTAATGCACTTATGGTTATGTTTCTATGGCTACATGAATAGGGAAACCATTAGTTTAGGAAGTAGGAAGCCTTATGCCACTACACATTTCCAGTGTAAGGAAACTAGTGAGGAAATCTAACGGGGGAAGCCAACTAGCCTTGTGATGACCCTAAGCAAGGTAATTCCAGTGTAGGTAGAGGTGATGTGGAAAATTTAGGTGAGAATGGAGGGAGACAAAATGGGAGGAAAAGGAGACCGAGGAGGAATGATTGGGAGGTGGAGACCAAGGAAGAACGATTGGGAGGAACATTGGAAAACCCGATGGATATCATATTGAGGTGAGGGTCTAGTGTGTATCTAGTGCTGTGGACAGAACCTACAAGGGTCCAAACAGTGGCTCTAATCTAGGTCAACTGAATAGGATGGAGAGAGAAGCGAGGAGCCAATAGGCTCGGTCTAGAAAATCTTTTTGCCATGGGTCTTGGGAATACTCAGTCAAATCCTTATACATTGTGATGTTGTTGTTGTTGTAGAGATGGATTATTTCTAGTGGTGGATGAAGGGTTTCATTGTGGTAGGCGATTCTATCTGGTGAACTTCACCATGCACGAAACCCTATCCATGCTTTCGAAGGATTGGAAATCAAAATTACTTAAAACTAGCATTTGCACCTAATGTTGCAAAGGAAACGCTGTAAGGCATAGTGTGTGGAAGAATATTGAAATGTTAATGGGATTTTTTGAAGGCAAGGGTCGATGATAATGAGTTTGAATTGAGGAATTCATGCCGAAAACCCTATTCGGGGGTTAAAGTGGCTATGAAATGGAATAAAAGTAGTCATAAATATCCATTGAACTTGTTTAGATACCTTAAAGATTGCCTAGTTGAAGGTGAAGTTAAACAAATGAATTCACGCAAACAACAATTGGGTATCCATATCGATATACAAAATTTTAAGGAGAGGTATGTTAATCTTTTCAAACAACATTTTAATGTATTTGTCTAGAAATATGAAGACCTTAAACCATATTACATTGTGATGAATTGAATCCCTGCGAGGATATATTCCTTATGACGCTACAGGTGGTCGATAAGGAGGTGAAAACAAATGCTTGGGCTCATGAAGGAGCTCTGTATTGTCCTCCAACCCACACTAATCCTATGCCGATTATATTCCATGGCAACATCGTACACAAAAACATCTCTTGTTCATTACTCCTAGTATGGTAATATTGACTAACTCTGCCTGTGTCACAAATCATATAAAAATGGATTTCAGTTAGCTCCGTGGTCCTTGGAGAATAATAATATATCTAAATTACCCTACCTACTCATATATGACTTGGACTTTCCATCTACCTTCTCATACATACATGACCTTCTATCATCACACTCTAGATTCCTAGAGATAAACTCATAACACTCTCTCTCTACTTTCCTACATTTTGAAAGTTTATGTCAAAATAAAAATATAGTTTACGACAACATAATAGTCTTCTTCACAAAGTACTCTATCACTTTTCCATCTACCTTACCTTCTCATGCATGGGCCTTTGTGTAATAACACTCTGCATTTCTAGATATAAAAACACATAACACTCTCCTTAGTTGCATAGTTACTTTCCAGCATCTAGGCTTTTTCATTTCATAAGAAAAATAAGTTTTTTAAACTTCTTTTAATACTAGTTTCAATTTTAAATAGTAATCAAATTCTGAGATATTATTTCAAAATATAATTGTAAGTAAATCATTGTTATGCCTTGCATTTCTTTCTATATTTAATTTCATTTTTAAATTATCAAACAATTGTTGACGTATTGTGTATTTAGTTTCATTTTTAAATTATAAAATAATTGTTGAGATATTGTTTCAAAATCTAATTGCAAATAAATTATTGTTATGTCTTGTGTGTATTTATTATTAAAAACGAAAAAAGCAAAAAAAAATAAATCATTGTTATGCCTTGCATTTCTTTGTCTATTTAGTTTCAGTTTTAAATTATAAAACAATTGTTTGAGATATTCTTGCAAAATCCAATTGTAAGTAAATCATTGTTATGTCTTGTGTGTATTTCTTATCCAAAAAAAATTATTATTATATTATTCTTATAATTGAATTATTGCAAGATTGTTGCACCAAAGAATTTCAATAGTTTTAATGATGCTAATTTTCAGTGAGTGTGTGTTGATCACAAAGATTCACTTGCTTGTGTTCCCCATTGAAAATAAACATTCCCCATTGAAAATAAACATCTATCGACAATTAACCATAATATTGCAGTTGCACTGTTAATCCTCGGCACCATCGTCATTGCCATTGGCCTCTTCATGTTCGCTCAGCAAATCGGCAGTGACAGATCCCATGGTTTGTCTATGATTTTTATCTGGAAATAAAGCATTTCATTTTTCTTCTATTTCTCAAATCTGTTTTTGGTTTTTTTGGCCTCTTATATCGGTGTGGTCTTACCGTTGAAGCTTGAGTGTTATATCTGATTTTATTTTTGGGGATTTCTATTTATTGTTGTTCAGGTATGTTGTTTGCGTTGTTGGGAACAATCCTATTTGTCCCGGAGTTCTATTATTCTAGAATTGCAGGGTACGCATACAAGGGCTACAAGGGCTTCTCTTCCTCAAACAATCCAGCAGTGTGAAAAATTTCAAAAACTGAGTTCTTTGGCTTGCAGTCTGATCTTATATGTATTACTTGGGGTTTAGTGGGATATTTATTTCTAGGGTTACGGTTTAAGGTTACGATGTTCAACCTTAAAATTATGGCCAAATTCTGAAAAATTGAAAATTTGCTGGCCTCTTCTATAAATGAGAGATTGTGCAAATCTTTTCCTGAGGTTTTTTTATTTTTAGGTGCCAATTCAATTACATTGTATAAAGGATATGAGTGTTTGTTAATTCTATGAAAAGCTAAGAAAACTTTGGGGATTATTTAAGATTTCAGGCTATAGGAAGAGTCTCCTCCTTTCCAATCCTCCTTTTATGGTTGTTGTCAATTCCTTAGTTTCTAATGTCCGGCTGTGCAAGGCGAGGATACCCTTTTTGCTTCTTCTTTTTTGGGTAAAACAAGGGAAACATTGTACGAGAAGACATATAGGGATTCCGCAGAGGATTCTGTTAAGGTTAAAGTCAAATAACTATGAGTAAAATTCATAGGTACTTTTTTGAAGTACTTATTCTATTTCAAGAAAGATCATTCTATTGTACTAAGCATTGTGAAATGACCTCGCTTAAGTAAATACTGTGTTAGTTCGAATAAGTTTGATAGAATTTAAAATAGGCCGTGAACTACTAAGATTTGGAAGAGCTTTATGAATGTTCAGTTAAGTTAGCAGGCTGTTGTCCAGAGGCACAATTTCAAAGAGAAAATGCCATCTGAAATGAAGATTGTTTATTTACTTGTGGAAAATAACCATTAAATAGTCCAATTGAGAGGAAAATGCCAGTATGCAGCCTGCATTTTTTTATTATCAAAAGAAGTTAAAGCTTGTTATGCATACCAAATGACAAATACTAATCATTCACATCACAATAAGGGTTGGAAATTAATAATTCTGGAGGCACCAAGTACAAGAGTTCAATAATTCTGGAGGCACCAAATACAAGAGTTCAATACAACGATAAAGCTTATTAATAAACGCAGGGTAGCATCGTCATGCACAGCACACCAATCATCCATTTGCTACATGAGTTTCCAAAGCATCACTGGACTCTGGCATGATTAGTATTCAACTTGCATTTTACGAGATAGTAAAGATACATGGATAGGGTATCTCTAGAACATGACATTATGCCCCTGAGTAACAAATTATAAACAAAACAAATACATTTCCAACTGGCTTATCACATATTTCATTAAAATTTGTGATAGATAACCTACCATAAAAAATCCAAAACTCAAACTGGACTAGACGATCTATTATATCTAAACAAGACTGGGGACTTGAGGCTCTTGTGCAAATTATTGCATACACATTCCATGACAACCTATACTACAAACTTTCAAATATAATCTGAGCTCCCATATCCCTCTCAAGGAATTATAAGTTTTTGTCCAGCATAGATGGTGTCATCAGTGTACTTATTTGCAGCTTTTATTTGATCAACTGAAACCTGCACTCAACCAAGGAAACAGAACCAATTACACAAGTCTTATACAATGGATAGAAGGGAACAACATGGCAACTTAGTTTCACATGCATTCAAAAAGCTGAACAGCAACTACGCTAAGAAATGCTCTACAATAAGGTGGGACAAAGAATAAAGATACTTGATAAATAGAGTCGGACCACTCACCAAAATAAAAGAGTTCAATACAACGATAAAGCTTATTAATAAACGCAGGGTAGCATTTTCATGCAGGGAACACCAATCACCCATTCGCTGCATGAGTTTCCAAAGCATCACTGGACTCTGGCATGATTAGCATTCAACTTGCATTTTACGAAATAGTAAAGAGACATGGACATGGTATCTCTAGAACATGACATCATGCCCCTGACTAACAAATTATAAACAAAACAAATACATTTCCAACTGGATTATCACATATTTCCTTAAAATTTGTGATAGATAACCTACCATAAACAATCTAAAACTCAAACTAGATTGGACGATCTCTTATATCTAAACAAGATTGGGGATTTGAGGCTGTTGTGCAAATTACTGCATACACATTCCATGACAACCTGTACTACAAACTTTCAAATATAATCTGAGCTCCCATATCCCTCTCAAGGAATTATAAGTTTTTCTCCAACTTAGATGGTGTCATCAGTGTACATAGATGGTGTCATAGAGCTATAGGCGAATGTGATAATCATAAACATCAAAATGTTACTGGGTTTTTCATCTCCCTCACCTTCTAAGTAGGCATGGGCAGCCCAATATCCATTGCTGATAAAAAGTTTTCTATGCACAGCTAGATTCCAAGATATTTCTGAAGTTTTTAGAGAACATCGCAAAATGAAAAGACAAATACAGTGTCTGACAATACTTGGTATGATGAATTAATAACTGGATAGACCAGAATAAATATATATAGAAAAAAATTAAACAAAACAACAAAGAATACATGTAAATTCAACAGAAATATATCAACCTTCTATGCACACCTAGATTGCAAGATATTTCTGAAGTTTTCAGAGAACATCGAAAAATGAAAAGACAAATACAGTGTCTGACAATACTTGGTATAATGAATAAATAAATGGATAGACCAGAATAAATATATATAGAAAAAAATTAAACAAAACAACAAAGAATACAAGTAAATTCAACAGAAATATATCAACTACAGAACTATCAATACATATAAATATAACTCATTGATCGATCGTTCAACCTTCAAAACTATTATCTCTATCAGATGTGTTAAAAATTTTGAAAAAACATGACAAAATTGGCAGTGTATGCCAACTAAAAAAAACCTCTGAAAATTGTTCTTCATTATTGAGCTTATATCTTTTAGGATATTTAAATAATTTCTATGGTCAAGTTTGTCAATCTTCCTTCCTTCCCTTTCTAAGCAACTCCTGAACTTCTCCAGTGTATGGGTGAACATGGTATGCATATTGTTGCATAACAGAAAATACCACCATCTCCAAACAGATCAGCACGTTTTGCAAAGCCTCTTGAATGTGTTCCACGTCAAGCCAGAAATGGTGGGAGCGGATAATACCGGCAGAGGCTAGTAGGTCAAGTACAACTCCCTAAAAACAAAGGAAGAATTATTAATGGTTTACAATGCTAAAACCTGGATAACAGAAGCTTATAACAAGAGAATACATGCAAGGCATGGCAAGGAAATGCTATTATACTTGCTTTACTCCCAAATAACAATAAATTATGTTTTTGTTTCACAGGTCTAATATATGGTATCAAAATATTTTGGTACATGACGTACCTGCCAGAAGAAAAAGAATACAATTCCTTAGATGCACAAAAAATTTGCGAGGGGCTTGTGGGGTTCCAACTCCTTGGCAAAGACATGGTAAAAAATGACTAGAGAATAAAGGGCCAGGGATACAGAAATGTTCAATATAATTGAGAAAACCCAACTGATCCATCCATTATATAGGCCAAGAAATTGGAAAACTATCATTAAAATTGACAAAACTGGTCTTATGATAGCAAATTGCCATGTCCAATATTTAATAAGCTTCAGTGTATGATGATCCAGATGCACTATGCGAGGCTGTAAAGCGAATATATCTTGTCAGCAAATTGTTGGAAAAATGGACACCAAATAAAAGTATTTCTTACTTAACATGATTGTTAATGGTAATCAACAAGATGCCAATTCACATTTCTTGCACCCATGGTTTTGAGGAACACAACAAAGCTGCTGCTATTTATTGATGTAGGACCTTGGGTATAAAAACAAAAATGTAATTTAACAAAATGTAATGTACCTGAAAAAGTGTCATGGGAAATGAATGGTGAATCTCTCTACCCTTGATCCCATCAGGGACTATTTTCTGGCTCATGGAGATATTCAAATAGCTATACATCAACGCCAAGAATTTCACAATCACCTAACACAGCCAATTAAAATACTCCTTTTCGTTAATGAATTGAGGAGCAAATCAGTGTGAATTCAATTAAAATAAAATTCAACCATGCTGCAAAAAGTCGTCCCATCATTCAACTCACTGAAAGCCATTGCTGGCTCCAAGTCCAAAAGATTCGAGAAAGAAATTCAAGCAAATCGAGGACAGAAAACTACTTCCTTGGGTAAAAGCTATTCTGTTCTGGCAAAGGTCTGTCTGTGTGTGTGTATATACACAAGGCTTACAAGAGGTGCTATGGATAAGAGAGCCTACCATGCCCTCATAACACTCTTTAACTGAATCCAAGAACATGAAGTAGATTTTGCTTCCTTCAATATCTACTAAGCCAGCAAATTCATCAATGGCATATATGGGAGCCATTAATATGATAATCATAATGGCCTTCTGCTCCCTGGCATTCTTCCAATAGAACAAGTGTTGGGATAGCAGCTGAACTGTAAAATGCATCGTCAACATTATGCAGAATCCTACCCCAAGCAGTGTCGACGTTCTTCGGTCCATCTGCATTATATCCATTTTTGCTAAACTCTTACTTGTTCTTCAAAACCCACAGATCACAAAGAAAAAAAGGAAAACTAAATTCAGGTCAAAACAAGAGTGTATATTACTGGATCCATGGTCCGGTGTTCAGTTGATCCTACACACTTGCTAAAAATTACTGTCAACACTAGACATAGAAATGAATAAAAATGAATTTCCATATGGCCTCCTAGCAATCTAAATAATCCAGCAATCCATCTATAATGTATCAAAAGGTTCATCAAAGGCCAGGAAAGGGAAGAAGCCAAGAGTTAAATTTTAATCCTAACACAAGCCTAGTATGTTCTTATAATAAAATGAATTCTTTGAGTATGTTGATTTCACAGTTCATAGTTTTACAGAAATACTGGATTTTAACAGTGTCAGAGTTTTGAAACATTCCCAGCAAGTAGAGTGGACATTCCACCCATCATTAGAGGACCAACCGCCACGATATGATCCCTTGATGAGAGGTGGAGTGTCAATTCAAAATGTTGGGAACATTTCAAAACTTTGCATCGTTAAAATCTAAGTTCCTACCTCTTTCAAACAACAATACATGTTCCCAGCCATCAAACACAAAGAAATATGGATACAGTTTCAACAAAGAAAAATAAAATAGGGATATGAAAAGCTTTGAAAAACAACATTTCCCCTGATTTTTAATTTATTTGAAAATATATGATATATATGCATTGCTTATGACTGGGAAATTTTGCTGAGTTTTTAGATTTTCCTCGATTCCAGTTTTCATACCCTTTCTGAGACTGATTTTTTTAACGCTAATTCAGATATCAATTAAGCAAATACTACAAATTTAAAGAAAAACAAAAGAATTCTCAATATTTTACGATTTTTGTTCTGCAACAGCTCGGGATTAGGCAGTAGGCCTACCTTCTCACTGTGGCTTCAGAGAATTTTTGAGTGTCACAATTTATCTGTTTATGATTTCACTCATAATAACTGTAAGCAGTAAGGATGCTCTCCAAATCACCTTTCTCCAGAGGATCCATCAAGGTCACTCAAAAAAAAGCGAGGAGAGGGTGAATGATAATACTAAATAGCCTATTAGTTAGTATCTGTGTCCTTGAAGATTGTTTAGTAGTATAAATTATAACGGAAAAGATTTATTTCGAATAGTATCTTAACAGACCGCAGTAGGATTGAGCAACATTGTGCCGCAACTTAGACAATGTGCAGATACTTTAAAGAACATGTTCATTACATAATATTGCAATGGGATGACATGACCATATATATCCTTCCCGGATATATTGACAGACAGTATGGTTTGAGTTATGAACAAGTATCAATCACATTGGGCATTGCAAATTTTCACTTTAGATCCTATGATATGAAATCTAAAAGACCATTACTTTTCATGATAGACTTAGTTCTCTGGGATATATATTCAACCCTAGTATCAGGGTCCATGATGTCTGGTACATGGCATCATAATTCGTAGCAGTATTATTTTTCCCTTATAAAACTCTTAATTGCTACGAAGCACCTGCTTAATCGCAGCTCTGATTAAATCAAAAGCAAGAAAACAAACAAAATAGATCATAAAGCAGATAAAAAAAGAAAACCTATTACTTACTTAAGACTCTAGAGCAGTACAGTGGTCCCAAAGTGTAAATTCTTGAAGATATCTGCACTTCAACATGGATTTATGAGATTATAAACACACTAGATTACTAAATCAATAAATTGTACGCAGTACAGTAAAACAATCCAGCGCACATACACCCGATTTAGTATTCTTCTATTCAGATAAACCCAAATTGGGATCTTACTATATCTCTACACCCAAATTGGGGATTTTAAAATCTCGTGTTGCTCAAATGAGGAATTTCCAATATCTCTGCAAACTATATGGATGTAATTCAATCTAACCGATATCCAGGTGCGGCCTTTTCAGTAATCCCAACCTAAGTGTGGATTTCTGAAGCTGTTTGTACCCTAATGAGGGTTTTGCAGTGTTCCAATGACCCACCATTAGTATTTTCTGAGATGTAAACTCAAATGAAGATTACTCACCGTTTTATGCTAGCAACCTCACAATATACCAGATCCAGATGTCGAAATTGATTGTCTGATACAACTACTTATAAAACTGTTTCAGTGGTGCTCATTGACCTTCCACGCTAAAACCATCGGTCCAAGACGATCGATAGAGTCGAAAAAAAAAAAAATTATGTCTTGTGTGTATTTCTTATCCAAAAAAATTATTATTTTATTATTCTTATAATTGAATTATTGCAAGACTGTTGCGCCAAACAATTTCAATAGTTTTAATGATGCTAATTTTTAGTGAGTGTGTGTTGATCACAAAGATTCTCTTGCTTGTGTTCCCCATTGAAAATAAACATCTATCGACAATTAACCATAATATTGCAGTTGCACTGTTAATCCTTGGCACCATCGTCATTGCCATTGGCCTCTTCATGTTCTCTCAACAAATCGGCGGTGACAGAACCCATGGTTTGTGTATGATTTTTATCCGAAAATAAAGCATTTCATTTTTCTTCTATTTCTGAAATCTGTTTTTGGATTTTTTGGCCTCTTATATCGTTGTGGTCTTACCGCTGAAGATTGAGGATTATATCTGATTTTATTTTTGTGGGATTTCTATTTATTGTTGTTCAGGTATGTTGTTTGCATTGTTGGGAACAATCCTGTTTGTCCCAGGGTTCTATTATTCGAGAATTGCAGGGTACGCGTACAAGGGCTACAAGGGCTTCTCTTCCTCAAACAATCCAGCAGTGTGAAAAATTTCAAAAACTGAGTTCTTTGGCTTGCAGTCTGATCTTATATGTATTACTTGGGGTTTAGTGGGATATTTATTTCTGGGGTTACGGTTTAAGGTTATGATGTTCAATCTTAAAATTATGGCCAAATTCTGAAAAATTGAAAATTTGCTGGCCTCTTCTGTAAATGAAAGATTGTGCAAATATTTTCTTGACGTTTTTTTACTTTTAGGTGCCAATTCAATTACATTGTATAAAGGATATGAGTGTTTGTTAATTCTATGAAAAGCTAAGAAAACTTTGGGGATTATTTAAAATTTCAGGCTACAGGAAGAGTCTCCTCCTTTCCAATCCTCCTTTTATGGTTGTTGTCAATTCCTTAGTTTCTAATGTCCGGCTGTGCAAGGTTAGGATGCCCTTTTTGCTTCTTCTTTTTTGGGTAAAACAAGGGACACATTGTACCAGAAGACATATAGGGATTCCGCAGAGGATTCTGTTAAGGTTAAAGTCAAATAACTATGAGTAAAATTCATAGGTACTTTTTTGAAGTACTTATTCTATTTCAAGAAAGATCATTCTATTGTACTAAGCAGTGTGAAATGACCCCGCTTAAGTAAATATTGTGTTAGTTCGAATAAGTTTGATAGAATTTAAAATAGGCCGTGAACTACTAAGATTTGGCAGAGCTTTATGAATGTTCAGTTAGCAGGCTGTTGTCCAGAGGCACAGTTTCAAAGAGAAAATTCCATCTGAAATGAAGATTGTTTATTTACTTGTGGAAAATAACCATTAAATATTCCAATTGAGAGGCAAATGCCAGTATGCAGCCTGCATTTTTTTATTATCAAAAGAAGTTAAAGCTTGTTATGCATACCAAATGACAAATACTAATCATTCACATCGCAATAAGGGTTGGAAATTAATAATTCTGGAGGCATCAAATACAAGAGTTCAATAATTCTGGAGGCACCAAATACAAGAGTTCAATACAACGATAAAGCTTATTAATAAACGCAGGGTAGCATTGTCATGCAGGGCACACCAATCACCCATTTGCTACATGAGTTTCGAAAGCATCACTGGACTCTGGCATGATTAGCATTTAACTTGCATTCATGCCCCTGAGTAACAAATTATAAACAAAACAAATACATTTCCAACTGGCTTATCACATATTTCATTAAAATTTGTGATAGATAACCTACCATAAACAATCCAAAACTCAAACTGGACTGGACGATCTATTATATCTAAACAAGACTGGGGACTTGAGGCTGTTGTGCAAATTATTGCATACACATTCCATGACAACCTATACTACAAACTTTCAAATATAATCTGAGCTCCCATATCCCTCTCAAGGAATTACAAGTTTTTGTCCAGCATAGATGGTGTCATCAGTGTACTTATTTGCAGCTTTTATTTGATCAACTGAAACCTGCACTCAACCAAGGAAACAGAACCAGTTACACAAGTCTTATACAATGGATAGAAGGGAACAACATGGCAACTTAGTTTCACATGCATTCAAAAAGCTGAACATCAAGTACGCTAAGAAATGCTCTACAATGAGGTGGGACAAAGAATAAAGATACTTGATAAATAGAGTCAGACCACTCACCAAAATACAAGAGTTCAATACAACGATAAAGCTTATTAATAAACACAGGGTAGCATTGTCATGCAGGGCACACCAATCACCCATTTGCTACATGAGTTTCCAAAGCATCACTGGACTCTGGCATGATTAGCATTCAACTTGCATTTTACGAAATAGTAAAGAGACATGGACATGGTATCTCTAGAACATGACATCATGCCCCTGAGTAATAAATTATAAACAAAACAAATACATTTCCAACTGGCTTATCACATATTTCCTTAAAATTTGTGATAGATAACCTACCATAAACAATCTAAAACTCAAACTGGACTGGACGATCTCTTATATCTAAACAAGACTGGGGACTTGAGGCTGTTGTGCAAATTACTGCATACACATTCCATGACAACCTGTACTACAAACTTTCAAATATAATCTGAGCTCCCATATCCCTCTCAAGGAATTATATGTTTTTCTCCAGCATAGATGGTGTCATCAATGTACTTAGATGGTGTCATAGAGCTATAGGCGAATGTGATAATCATAAACATCAAAATGTTACTGGGTTTTTTCATCTCCCTCACCTTCTAAGTAGGCATGGGCATCCCAATATCCATTGTTGATAAGAAGTTTTCTATGCACACCTAGATTGCAAGATATTTATGAAGTTTTAAGAGAACATCGCAAAATGAAAAGACAAATACAGTGTCTGACAATACTTGGTATGATGAATTAATAACTAGATAGACCAGAATAAATATATATAGAAATAAATTAAACAAAACAAAAAAGAATACATGTAAATTCAACAGAAATATATCAACTTTCTATGCACACCTAGATTGCAAGATATTTTTGAAGTTTTAAGAGAACATCGCAAAATGAAAAGACAAATACAGTGTCTGACAATACTTGGTATGATGAATTAATAACTGTATAGACGAGAATAAATATATATAGAAAAAAATTAAACAAAACAACAAAGAATACATGTAAATTCAACAGAAATATATCAACTACAGAACTATCAATACATATAAATATAACTCATTGATCGATCGTTCAACCTTCAAAGCTATTATCTCTATCAAATGTGTTAAAAATTTTGAAAAAACATGAGAAAATTGGCAATGTATGCCAACTAAAAAAAAACCCTGAAAATTGTTCTTCACTATTGAGCTTATATCTTTTAGGATATTTAAATAATTTCTATGGTCAAGTTTGTCAATCTGCCTTCCTTCCCTTTCTAAGAAACTCCTGAACTTCTCCAGTGTATGGGTGAACATGGTATGCATATTGTTGCATAACAGAAAATACCACCATCTCCAAACAGATCAGCACATTTTGCAAAGCCTCTTGAATGTGTTCCACGTCAAGCCAGAAATGGTGGGAGCGGATAATACCGGCAGAGGCTAGTATGTCAAGTACAACTCCCTAAAAACAAAGAAAGAATTATTAATGGTTTACAATGCTAAAACCTGGATAAGAGAAGCCTATAACAAGAGAATACATGCAAATCAGGGAAAGCAAATGCTATTATACTTGCTTTTCTCCAAAATAATAGTAAATTATGTTTTTGTTTCACAGGTCTAATATACGGTATCAAAACATTTTGGTATATGACGTACCTGCCAGAAGCAAAAGAATACAATTCCTTTGACGCACAAAAACTTTGCCAGGGGCTTGTGAGGTTCCAACTCCTTGGCAAAGACATGGTAAAAAATGACCAGAGAATAAAGGGCCAGGGATACAAAAATGTTCAATATAATTGAGAAAACGCAACTGATCCATCCAGCATATAGGCCAAGAAAATGGAAAACTATCATTAAAATTGACAAAACTGGTCTTATGATAGCAAATTGCCATGTCCAATATTTAGGAAGCTTCAGTGTATGATGATCCAGATGCACTATGCGAGGCTGTAAAGTGAATATAGCTTGTCAGCAGGTTGTTGAAAAAATGGACACCAAATAAAAGTATTTCCTACTTAACATGATTGTTAATGGTAATCAACAAGATGCCAATTCACATTTCTTGCACCCATGGTTTTGAGGAACACAACAAAGCTGCTTCTAGTTATTGATGTAGGATCTTGGGTATAAAAACAAAAAGGTACTGCAACAAAATGTAATGTACCTGAAAAAGTGTCATGGGAAATAAATGGTGAATCTCTCTACCCTTGATCCCATCAGGGACTATTTTCTGGCTCATGGAGATATTCAAATAGCTATACATCAACGCCAAGAATTTCGGAATCACTTGACACAACCAATTAAAATACTCCTTTTCGTTAATGAATTAAAGAGAAAATCAGTTTTAATTCAATTAAAATAAAATTGAACCATGCTGCAAAGAGTCATCCCATCATTCAACTCACTGAAAGCCATTGCTGGCTCCAAGTCCAAAAGATTCGAGAAATAAATTCAAGCAAATGGAGGACAGAAAACTACTTCCTTGGGTAAAAGCTATTTTGTTCTGGCAAAGGTCTGTTTGTGTGTGTGTATACACAACGCTTACAAGAGGTTCTATGGATAAGAGAACCTACCAAGCCCTCATAACACTCTTTAATTGAATCCAAGAACATGAAGTAGATTTTGCTTCCTTCAATATCTACTAAGCCAGCAAATGCATCAATGGCATATATGGGAGCCATTAATATGATAATAATAATGGCCTTCTCCTCCTTGGCATTCTTCCAATAGAACAAGTGCTGGGATAGTAGCTGAACTGTAAAATGCATTGTCAACATTGTGCAGAATCTTGCCCCAAGCAGTGTCGACGTTCTCCGGTCCATCTGCATTATATCCATATTTGCTAAACTCTTACTTGTTCTTAGAAACCTACAGATCACAAAGAAAAAAAGGAAAACTAAATTCAGGTCAAAAAAAGAGTGTATATTACTGGATCCAAGGTCCAGTCTTCAGTTGATCCTGCACACTTGCTAAAAATTACTGTAAAAATTAGACATAGAAATGAATAAAAATGAATTTCCTTATCGCCTCCTAGGAATCTAAATAATCCAGAAATCCATCTATAATGTATCAAAAGGTTCATCAAAGGCCATGAAAGGGAAGAAGCCGAGAGTTAAATTTTAATCCTAACACAAGCCTAGTAAGTTCTTATAATAAAATGAATTCTTTGAGTATGTTGATTTCACAGTTCATAGTTTTACAGAAATACTGGATTTTAACAGTGTCAGAGTTTTGAAACATTCCCAGCAAGTAGAGTGGACATTCCACCCATCATTAGAGGACCAACCGCCACGATATGATCCCTTGAGGAGAGGTGGAGTGTCAATTCAAAATGTTGGGAACATTTCAAAACTCTGCATCGTTAAAATCTAAGTTCCTACCTCTTTCAAACAACAATACATGTTCCTGGCCATCAAACACAAAGAAATATGGATACAGTTTCAACAAAGAAAAATAAAATAGGGATATGAAAAGCTTTGAAAAACAACATTTCCCCTGATTTTTAATTTATTTGAAAATATATGATATATATGCATTGCTTACGACTGGGAAATTTTGCTGAGTTTTTAGATTTTCCCCGATTCCAGTTTTCATACCCTTTCTGAGACTGATTTTTTTAACGCTAATTCAGATATCAATTAAGCAAATACTACAAATTTAAAGAAAAACAAAAGAACTCTGAATATTTTACGATTTTTGTTCTGCCACAGCTCGGGATTAGGCAGTAGGCCTACCTTCTCACTGTGGCTTCAGAGAATTTTTGAGTGTCACAATTTATCTGTTTATGATTTCACTCATAATAATTGTAAGCACTAAGGATGCTCTCCAAGTCACCTTTCTCCAGAGGATCCATCAAGGTCACTCAAAAAAAAGTGAGGAGAGGGTGAATGATAATACTAAATAGCCTATTAGTTAGTCTCTATGTCCTTGAAGATTGTTTAGTAGTATAAATTATAATGGAAAAGATTTATTTTGAATAGCATCTTAACCGACCGCAGTAGAATTGAGCAACATTGTGCCGCAACTTAGACATTGTGCAGATACTTTAAAGAACATGTTCATTACATAATATTGCAACGGGATGACATGACCATATATATCCTTCCCGGATATATTGACAGACAGTATGGTTTGAGTTATGAACAAGTATCAATCACATTGGGCATTGTAGATTTTCACTTTAGATCCTATGGTATGAGATCTAAAAGACCATTACTTTTCATGATAGACTTAGTTCTCTGGGATATATATTCAACCCTAGTATCAGGGTCCATGATGTCTGGTACATGGCATCATAATTCGTAACAGTATTATTTTTCCCTTATAAAACTCTTAATTGCTACGAAGCACCTGCTTAATCGCAGCTCTGATTAAATCAAAAGTAGGAAAACAAACAAAATAGATCATAAAGCAGATAAAAAAAGAAAAACTATTACTTATTTAAGACTCTTGAGCAGTACAGTGGTCCCAAAGTGTAAATTCTTGAAGATATCTGCACTTCAACATGGATTTATGAGATTATACACACACTAGATTACTAAATCAATAAATTGTACGCAGTACAGTAAAACAATCCAGGGCACATACACCCGATTTAGGATCCTTCTATTCAGAGAAACCCAAATTGGGATCTTACTATATCTCTACACCCGAATTGGGGATTTAAAAAGCTCGTGCTGCTCAAATGAGGAATTTCCAATATCTCTGCAAACTATATGGATGTAATTCAATCTAACCGATATCCAGGTGCGACTTTTTCAGTAATCCCAACCCAAGTGTGTATTTCTAAAGCTGTTTGTACCCTAATGAGGGTTTTGCAGTGTTCCAATGACCCACCATTAGTATTTTCTGAGATGTAAACTCAAATGAAGATTACTCACCGTTTTATGCTACCAACCTCACAATATACCAGATCTAGATGTCGAAATTGATTGTCCGATACAACTACTTATAAAACTATTTCAGTGGCGCTCATTGGCCTTCCACGCTGAAACCATCGGTCCAAGACGATCGATAGAGTTGAAAGTGGAGCTCGCTTGTCTTGATCGGATTTTATATATCGTAACTTCACTTTTCTTGGAATTTTGATCATATCCATTGTATGGCTGAAACCCTTTGTCCTTTATGTGTTTAGAAAAATCATAGGTGGCTTAAAAAAAACACAGACACAAAACCTTGTTCAGAGGATAAACTAATAACAAAGTTTTTACACTACAGGCCCTAATTACGTAGAAATCAAACGATGACCCAAATAGCGGATCCAACTGCCCTTGAGTAACTAATAGAAAAATAAAATTATATAAACATAGAAACAAGAGCCAACCTTGTTCGGAGGATAAACTTTCTCCTTGTACCATGCTGGTCTGTCTTGCAAATCAATCGTAACTATCTGAATCTCACTAAGACCCTGCATTTTATTTTCAATCATTTCAGTCATTGCATAATTGTATCTTATATCAATAGAAGAACTACCCACACAAAATAGGGGATCAGCATGATAAAAACCTTGATGTTCCTGGCACTCCAAACTCGCTCGGCATATGGGCATGTCACACTGATATACAATCTGCAAACCGCAGATCACTTTCAGTATTTAATCGCTAAACATAGTATGATACTATACCGGCGCCCCATTTCTTCACCTTCTCGTAATCGTAAGCCCGATCGAAATGCCCCGTTCCCACAGAGAGCACCAACAAATGTTCCAAGCATCGCACACTTCCAAGGAGATTGATTGCGCTTCAAAGTAAATGGGCGCTGAAGGGTTCAGAGGGAGGATTGATCTACAGTTAAAGTTTTTGTAATCGTCTAACATCTAATCATACGGTGTACAAGGATGACAGGTAGGCAAAGAGGGGGATGGGTTTCAGAGGGAAACTTACTGCGTAAATATATATATAACAACAAAATTTTGATTATATTCAATATATGTGTTTATAAGTAAAAAATACTATGTATATATATATTTCATAAGCTT
>APFE031076199.1:0-36487 GCA_000404065.3 Pinus taeda | reverse complement strand
CATTTTAAAATTTCTTTCAGCCATACACGAAGTGAACATATAATTAGAAAATCTAATTCATTTAAATTAACCTGTATATGGTAACCATCGCCAATACGTGTAATTTAAACATTAAGTCTATGAGTAAAATATGATCCAAAATTTAACTCAACAAAGCACTGTGAACTAGTAAGAAAGTTAATAATTAAAACTCTGAGCAGTGGGACCAAGAAGACCAAAGTCCATCAAACAAACAAGCTTGGACTCATTAAATTATGAGGGACTAAGGTCTTCCAGGAAGCAATCTTCTCTTCTCATTGGGTAGTACAAAATAAAGTAATGAAATAATAATGAAGGTGGGAAATTCCAACGAGGTTGGAATTTGACAAGAAAATGTTTATCACTAGGTATTTTGTATATTATATATAGGGTTAAACTATTTTGCTATTTATTTGAATAGAAAATTAAATGTAAAAAAATCATAATTTGGATATATCTTGAAAGCCAAAAAAACCAAAATCCATCATTCTTTTGAGAAATAATCAAGCACATAATCATTAAATTATAAGTGATTAAGAAAGAATCTTCTCTTTAAACAATACAAAATAAAATAATGAAATAATAAAAAAAATAAGAATTTCTATTTTAAATCGGAATTTGAGCCAAAATTATCTATCAATGTGGGACCACTCCTCAATTGTCTGTCGATCTGCGACCAGTCCTCAATTTTCTTTCTATGAATACTTGATTACAACCGTTCCAACTTTTCTATGAGTAC
Organism: Pinus taeda; assembly: GCA_000404065.3. NCBI lineage: Eukaryota > Viridiplantae > Streptophyta > Pinopsida > Pinales > Pinaceae > Pinus > Pinus taeda. Next base: position 35,730 of record APFE031076199.1, on the reverse strand, counting down.
TTGACTGCAATAATATAAAACTAATCATTCCATTTGCCACTCGTCGCTCGCTGCTTGACTTTGAAATATGTATCGTGTAAAAAAGGATTCTTATTTTCTTGCCACAACTCCAACGCCGGTAGTTTACTATGCGTTTTTTCAATTTGCATTAACAATAGAAATTGAGAAGCTTGGAAGGAGATTACTTTAACATCAACTTTTCACTTAGCAATATTAATTATCTATATTGATTTGGATTATTATGGGTAATATTAATTTTAAATTTGAGTAAAGGGAATTTGTAGAGTTTACTGAAGTATATAAGAAATAATGTTTTGTGGAATAATAATAATAAAGAAGTAATTTTAGTTACACAATGGTATTATTTTAACCACTATTTTTATTAACCATTATTTTTATTAACTTATTTTTTTATTTTTTATTTTTATTTTACAAAAAAAATATTTTATCTCAGTCATATTATTGTATTATTCTCATTACTATCTCTATTTTCTTAATTTTTATTTTTCTCTATATGAAAAATATTTATCTAGTTAAAATTTGTGTTTAAAAATATGGTCATGATTATTAGTACAATCACAATTTCTATTTTCTTTTATCTCGAAGAAAAGCTAAGCTACATAAAAGAAAATTTTAATCTTAAAAACAAATCATCATGTTGAAAATATAAAGTCACAATTTTTTTTGATATTATATCAAAATCTAAAGTTTTAGACATTTCACACATGTAAGAGATGAAAAAGTGTGAGTACCAATTCATCAAGGACAACACTCCTCTTTGCAGAGATTATAGCCCAAGAAAATGAAAAATATTTTCCTTTTAATCAAAGTTATCTTCATATTGTCCATAAGAGCAGGATATGACATATGCATACATGACAATATTAAACTCCAAATTCTTGCATCTTCTAAGAGGGTAACTAAAACATATATTTAACATCCCCTCTTTCTCAATCAGTTGTAAAATATTAAACTTATATTTTGGATCAATCAGATGAAAGAAAATATAATAATGAAAACCTAAAAGAAAATCATGCATTATATTTCCTCTATTATTGTTAGTCACTTTGTTTTCTCTCATGGATTGGATCCTTAGTTAAGATGGATATATGTTGGTTCTTAATAATATTATATAAATTTCAAATCTTTATATACAAAAGTATTCTCATATAATTTTATTAAAACCTTGATTTAATTCATCTAGTTTAGTAGTAGTGAGGATAGAATGTTTAGATTAAGATATATCTCAAAAGTAATTATAACATATTTTCTTTTAGATTCAATTCAAAAATGTTATAAAATTAAATTAAAATAAAATACTTTATAAAATATTTTGATTGTGAAATAAATAACTTATGGTTTTCGGTCATGTGATATTAGTAAGGCAATGTATTGTCCCATTATATTGCAACAAAGCCTATTTACATATTAATAATATCCATGGTTAAGTGAAGGTGAATATCCATGGTTAAGACTCATTTACATGTTAATAAGATCCATGGTAAAGTGTGGCTTAATATCCATGGTTAAGAATCTTGTCATATTGTTATAATATATTTTGATTGTGAAATAAGTTAATATTTTTTGGCATGTGGTATTGATGAGGTATGATATTGGTCCATGGTATTGTAACAAAGCCTATTGACAAGCTCATAATATCAATGACAAAGTGGGGGTGAATATCCATGGTTAGGAATCTTGTCATATTGTTATAAAATATTTTGATTATGGAATAGGTTTTGTTTCTTGGTTGTGGTATTGGTAAACCATGTATTGGCCCGTGGTATTGTATTAAAGTCTATTTACAAGTTAATAAGATCATGGTAAGGTAGGGGTGAATATCAATTGTCAAGAATCTTGTCATATTGTTATAAAATATTTTGATTGTGAAATAATTTATGTTTTTTGAGCAAGTGGTATTGATAAGAAATAGTATTATCCTATGGTATTGTAACAAAGTCTACTTACAAGATAATAATATTCATGCTAAAGTGGGGGTGAATATTCATGGTTAATGATCTTGTCATATTGTTATAAAATATTTTAGTTGTGAAATAAGAAATGGTTTTTTGGAATGTGGTAGTGATAAACCATGAACTTGGCCCATGGTATTCTAACAAATCCTATTCACAAATTAATAGAAAAATCAAAATATAACAAATTGATTTTATTATTTTTATTGCTTTAGCTTTTTATTATTAATTGAGTAAACATTTAAATGTTTACACTCATCTGAGATATTGGGGTTTATATTTATTTTTACTTATTACTTTTAACTTTTCAATGATACTCAGAATCCATATTGTTTACTATTATGTATTGTTCACATTGTGTATGTGGATATTGTTTTTTATATAATATAATTGTTTCATTTCAAATTTTATTATTTTTTATTTATTTTTGAAATTTAAGAACTTTTAAAATTTTAAACCAAGAATGTAAAGAAAGTGTGATAAGAGTTTCACATTGCTATATATGATATTATTAAAATTAAATGAAAATAAAAGCTAATTTAACATTTTCATATTTGAGAAGTTGTTATTCCTCTTAAATATTTAAAGAATTAGAAAAAGAAAGTGTATTTTTTAGTTATATTATATATATATATATTATTGAAAAAAACAATAAATTTATATATACAATGAAATTAGTCAATTGGGGTTATTATGGGTGGTGTGGAGAAATGAAATAAATCCTCTCCACCCAGATTCAATTCCCACAAGTAACATGATGAATATTAACAATATTGATAGTATATGTATATTTCTCATGTAGAATATATACTAGCAATTGCACCACATATTGCAAAGCAAACCCCTTAACACATAAAAGAATAACATAGATTAAAAAATATGTGATATGTTATGTCATCTAGATGTTGCCAATTGTTTCCTTTGCAACATAAATTAATGCATTTAATAGCAAGTAATAAATAAATTTAACTTTACAATAAGTCTACCTAGGCCTGCATGAATAGTAAATTGATGTTGATTTGCAGATTTGAAGAGATGGAGTGGTGGATTTCAACTGAGACCAATTAGTTGTTGATTTGCACGAGTTGCAGAGATGAAGTGGTGGATTTCAATTGTTCACTTTAATTTGTATTCCAAAATTGTTTGTAAATAAGTGCACATTGTTTCAAATAAGTTATATAAAATATGATTTTAAGTTATATATATATATATATATATATTTATAAGTATATATATAATGTATATTAAAGTAGAGATTGATTTTCAAAATTTAATTATAAAATATGTTGATTTTAAAAATAAACTAATTTTAAAAAAATGGTAAAAATAAATTTAATAGCAATATTTAAATTTACATTTGATTTTAATGTTTTACAGAAACAAAAGAGAGTAACCAGAAGTGATGATCAATTCACACATAAGCATAAACAAAGCATAGTTAACCAAAAGTAATAGAGATGCAAAAACATGTATAATTATGATCAATGGTGAGATAAATTATATTTGATTTTGGTAAGGTGCAATTCACTTTTGTAATATCCTAAAGATATTAAAACTCTTATCACTGACAAGAAAAATTGTTAATATTCCCAACATATAATATTGTTAGCTCATCATAATATAGAGATAAAGGCATGTTAGAATCAACAACAGAATTGTTGAAGAGAGAATGAGAGCTAGTTGTGGAATTTTGGAGAGTGCTAAGTAGAATGCCAAATTATGAGACTAAGATGATACTACGGAATGCATGCTCATAATATGTGCCAAACACATGAGAACAATCAAACAAAAAAAATACTCATATATCTAAGAATTTAAAACATCTTATATAATTATAAATAATTTGACACCTTTTATATCTAAGTGTTTGGACTGTTGATGGAGGTTCTTCATGTTTCAATAAATAAAAAATTATTACGTCTTAAAATCTATTTTGGTCCTATAAAATTAAATTATTACGTCTTAATTAAATTATTGTCTTAAAATATTACACCCGTAAGGAATTGTCAGAGCTAATACAGCGTTAACGGTATGTTGTTCTGTTTTTTCTATTTAGTCATTATTTTTATGATTTCTATTTCACTCGTGGATATATTTTAATCAAAAGTTCCCTCTCACATGCAGAAACTGGTTGCAAACATAGAAAATTTTAAATTTAGTAAAGGGTGGGAGCCCATTAGGTAGCTTTTGCATTTGTTCAATCTTTTCATGGTTTATGTTCCTCTAGTGGGTATATTTTCATTAAAAATTAGATGTCATATACAAAGAGAGGTTAAATTTAATTTTGGTAAAGTGATGCCATCATATTTATATATATATATTTATAAACCTATAATTTTTACACAATTCATAATATTATTTCCTGCCTAACCTAGCTATCTTTATTTTGGTTGAAGTTTAATATTTTTTATCTTTTATATTTTTACATGGTTTTTAAGAATGTATTTATAATTCATATTTCAATAAATTTTAAATTTATGCAATGCATAGTAAAACCATTTAAATCAGTATTTTGAATGTAATATTTTATTTTTCATTTTTTTAAATAAAATTATCTTAATAAATTATATATAAAAATGATTTTTTTATAAATTTATTAGTATTTCAAGTTAAATTTCCATTATTATTATCACTATTTATAGATTGTATAAAAAATGAGGTGATTAAAATTATTTAATGGACATTTATATTTATATTGTGTATATTATTATTTTAACCAATTTAATTATGATTTGAAATAACAGTTATTATATTTTTATGTTGATTTATTATGATTGTAAAAGTTGGTATAATATTAGAGTAAATTTGTAAAAACTATTCAATTAAGTTTATTGAGTTTGTTTTATAACCATTTTAATTCTAAACATAGTAAGTAATAGTAGTTATATTATGAAGTTGCCAACATTTAGAAGAGAAAATATTTTACCATATTATAATGTAAATGACTTAAATATCATGTTACATTAAAAGTTTAAACTAAATGTATGCACAAAGATAATTTTAAAAATTATATTAAATTAAAAAAACATCCTACTATTATAGTAAAAACTAAACCCTTAAATAAATTAATTAAAAAATGTCATAATAATACACATTACATCATTAAATAAATATTTTTAATATTCAAATATATTAATAAATAAAGATGATGTAACAATATAGGAAGAATCAATTTCTTCTAAAATACATCATAATAATAAAATTTATATTAACAACCACAAAACTTATAAAACATAACTCTACACATCAGTACACCAATAACTAAAAATTAAAAATAAATAAATAAATTTATTAATTATTTAAACGATTAAAATGTCATGAAGGTGGAAATAAGACTTCAAAAATATGAACAATGGGATGATTACAATTTTGTTTTTTTAATATTGCTAAAAAATAATATATATTTTATAAAGTTAAAGATTGTGAGTACTTGTGTTTTCCTTAGTTAAGATTACATATTTGTTTTGATGTATATAATTTACTTAGTTTACAATCATCCAAATATTTGATTGATATTAGATTAAGTACTAATATGGGTCCATATTAACCACACATCTATCAAGTGCAAGGAGGAATCAAATTTTTTGATATGCTAACCACTTCTTAAATACAAAACTTGGAAGTGTGTTTGTGCTTCAAGAGATTTAATCCTCTAGGTGCTTGATAAATCCCGGGTTAAGATGGATTTCATGTGTAACTTTTTCATTAGTCAAATTTCATTTCCTAATCTTAAATATAATGGCTCAAATGTCCCATTGGACACTTGGATTGTCTAACATCTCTTCCATCTTACATGGAAAAATATGTAAATGTCTTAGAAATACAAAACTTGGAAGTGTGTTTGTGCTTCAAGAGATTTAATCCCTCTAGGTGCTTGATAAGTCCCTAGTTAAGATCGATATCATGTATAACATTTTCATTAGTCAAATTTCAATTTCTAATGCTTAAATATATACAATGGCTCAAATGTCCCCTTGGACACTTGGATTTTCTAACATCTCTTCCATATTACATGGAAAAGTATGTAAATTTCCTAGAAATTTGACTCAATGAATATTTTTTTTATAAGGTAAATATATTTCATAATTATATAAACCAACATTGTATAAGGACGCCACATGAGCTATGTGTTCCTTACTCTTACAAGTAACATTTGATGTTTCTATTCTGCTCACAAGAAATTCATTATCAAATAATTTTTCGATATTTTATCTTCTTCTGGTATCTTTGTTTAAACTATGGGATGAGTGCCAAGTCCTAGTGTATCAATATTTGAGCTTCTATCTCCCGTGATTCTTAAGCTCATAAATCTTCTTTATATATGTGAATGATCCTTTTATTTCTTCAACATACACACATGCATGTATGCCTTATATTCATGTGTATAGACCTTACACCCTTAATCTTTATACATAGACTTACTAGTTGCATTATTAATATGGTGTGTAACCTTAAGTTCATATATATATATATATATATATATGCTTATAATTCTTCATATTACATTCCACGATAGTTTCCACTTAGACGAGTACTGCTTTGGTTGACTGACCATAAGTCAAGGGGGGCACACATCTTGTGTGAAACCTTAGACATAACTTCAACGGTGGAGATCCCACCTTAGTTGATCAACGATAATGATGAATTTGACGGGTGTTAGGGTAACTACATTACTATACCCCGTCAATGCACTCTCATTGATATGTTTCTCTAGTTACATTTGAGCTTTGCAACGTCATTTAGAACCCTTTTTCAACCCAGGGAAGTTTTACCTCGTTACCTTAAGAAAATATAGTCAAAATTTGTTGGCTTCACTTGGAGTAACCATTACAAGTTTAGATATAATCACATGTATGGCTATTGCACTACACTAGTTGAACTTTTCAGTAATTTTTCTCAAGAATTTATTTTTATCTTTTTGTTTTCAATTTGGAGTTTACTTTGTCTTTATGTTATTTTTAAACTACACTAATTATCAGTTGATCGCGGGTACTCTGGCTCCTCTCCAAGGGTTTTCTCATCATGGAAACAAATTTTTACAGGGAATGTAGTTCAATTCTAGCAACTCCAGGTGGTTAATCTTGGTGAAATTTCTCATGGTGAGTTTAGAAGAAACCATAAACCCACCAGTGTTTCCTTTTCAAGATTTTAATTTTCCATTTTACAGTTGGTCATTTTGAGGACTAAATTACTCCTTTACCTTGCAAGACTAATGACAACCTTATTTGCTTAAATCCACAAATAATTATTTAAACCCTGCTATGGTTAATTTATTTCCCACGTGGTCAATTTTATTTAAATATTTGGAGCAGATAATGACTATATGTACTTGGTTACAAGCATGCACCAGTGGTGTTGAAGTTTTTGACTGATGACCTATTGTTTTTCCATGACCTTGGTGTCTAGGATATAATATTAAATGATTTATGCTACCAAATCAAGAATCACAATGAAGCTACTTTTCATAGCAAAATATAAACAACAGTAAATCTACTAGTGCACAAAATATAGACAACTTTTTACACAATTTTGTACAATAACCCAACTTTATTATATTAATCCAACTGAATAATACAATAGTATAGGGCTCTTGTACTAGGGATAATGGTCCTCAAGTATCCACTAGTACAAGAATACAAAATTGGGGATTGGTGTCAATCCATCTACAACCAATCTACCCTCAACATGATACTCTGACCGTCTAGCTGATGTAGAGCTCCTCACAGCTACCTTGGTCATACCCTGTACTTGCATATTCCTTTAGCTCCCATTCTGCAACACTACCTCTATCAATGATCCAAGTCCATATGGCCATTGAACCTCGACTATCCAATTTTCTGATTAATTGTGCCTTAGTCCATCAAGGGAACAATACATTGAGACTCCTGTCAAGTTGTTCACAACTTAATTTGTGAACTACTCTCAATCTACCCACTGTCGTTCCTCAACTACTCAGGGAATTCAACCCACTATATTCTTCTGGTGTTGCTTCAATGAAGACTAACATAGGGCATAGAGGGCAGCCATCTATCACTGTAAGGTGTCTAGCTCCAACAATGAACATGAGCTAGGAGGACTTCCCATCATATGTTGTAGAACTCCTTCTCCACAAACAAGTCTAGGGCTACTCAAACTACTCCTGGCTTATCAGACCCTAGTGCTCAACAACTGCCACTCTAGCAACCACTTAAGTTCATCAATATGGTGCACCTCGGGCTCCAACTTAGGCAATATCACGTTGTCCTCCAACAAACCATAAATTCCCAATGCATTGTCCATACTTGGTCCACTCTCACACTTCCCTTAAACATACCACAAGTGACCAATCCTTTTATAGCATATACTCCTAGTTAGGGTATCCAACACCTATGGAGACCCTTCCACATGGTTGCTAACAAACTCCTCAAATCTGCCTCTCCAAGGACACCATCCACCTAGAAGTCACATCAACTCAAGAGGACTAGTATAACTATGTTATGCACTAATGTTGATGCAATTCTCATAGGATGATCACAAAACTGTCCACACACCAACCATCCAAACTAGTCAATACTTGACCCAAAAAAAGTCAAAACAAGATGCAAACATACCCTAGGTCCGGTGTTCAAACTGCTATAGCATTGTGACTTGGTGAGGGCATAACCATGGTCCACATTATCGCCTTTAAATTGCCTCGTATGCTTCTCTACAGTTGCAACGTCCTCATCCCCTACTCCTCCTTCCTTCATTGTCTATTAGGGCTAGTTTCCACTCACACTTAGGCCCACCAGCCTTCTCAACTCACCCGTCTAGCTTGAGGAAAATTTTTGGCACCCTAAAAAAATGATTGTCCCGTCTTTGTGGGAATTTAGTCCCTCTCCGCATGAAGCTACATGTTTAAATCTAGGTCTACAACAAGACAGGGACTGCGCCTAGAAAAAGACCGCCCCAAACATACTCAAAACAATCTAGAACCTTTCCCAATCAACTCGACCTGCAATCTGATCCAACTCGGCTCTCAAATAGTCTTAAGAAATCATAAAAATAATGATTCAATCTTCATTGAGGTATGCTCGTAGGGTTTGCAGCCGAAACATAAGTTATCTTCCTCTTATACGAGCTTCTTTCTTAACTCCTTTGTTGTCCTTCTATTGCACTTTGGATAAAAAAAGACTGAACATCACCTCTTATTTATACTAAAAAAGTGGGCTCCAACGAATTATTCTAAGGTGGCTTGATAACTCATCATGTGACTTGTCCAACTCAAGCCTAATTGAAACTCAACCCACAAGCCCACCTTCTAACTTCAAAAATTCATATCTCCATTTCTACATGTCAGATTTTGGTTATTTTCATTGCGTTAGATTCGTCACAACGTCCTCTATCATCTCCATCCATAATATGTCCAATTTTCTCCATGGTTTTGGCCCAAACGTCGATGGGTGAAAAACCCCAAACTTGGGTTTCAAGCCCACAAGGCCACTTGTGGAGCTCCTTCCTCCAAACCCTCAACCACCAAGGCTTGGAGTACCTCCCAAGCTACAAAAATTAACATTCCCTTCCTGATTACTTTGGGCTAGCTTGGATTTAATGTTAGGGTTTTTAAACTTAAGGCACCAGACTCACAATAAACATATTTCTTCATTTCTAGAATTACTACTAGGAATGTTTAAGGGAAATGCCCATTTCCTTGTAAATAATTTGTTTCATATGAATAGTTTTGTACTCTCTTTTTTATACGAGGGTTTCTTCTCCCCTCAGAGGGTTTATTTTTGTGTCTTAAATTTTTTCCATTGCTCAACCAATTCATTTGGCTACAATTGTAGGTTTCTTTCTTCACTTGCAGATTAATATATATGTATGACTTTTTTCTCACCTTCTTATTATAGTGATGGTTGAATTGTGGTTGCTTGATATGAACATACATCTTATTTAAAACAATTGAGGCTCAACATTGTAGGTTTCAATTTTCTTTCAAGAATATTTTTCTTTGTGCTAAATGCTAAACAACAACTTTTCCTTTTCTTTTTTTTTTAATCTATCCATTAGTGTCTTTCTAAAAAGATTCCAACATAACATTCTACTTTTACTGGATTTATACTTTCCCTGTCTTTTCTTAATGTATATAAGCATATTGTTTCTCTTCTAAGGGTTTCTTAGATGTGTTGATTTATTTCTTTTCTAGAATACAATTACTATATATTATCCTCCTCAAGCTTGTAAAAAATAAAGAGTAACTAATCAAAAATGGTTGGGGAGATTGGGAAAATGGGATACTCCATTTATTAATGGTAGTGAGTCGCTATTGAACATGACAATCTTCCACTTCATCTTTGTGGCTGTTGAGTTAGGAAATATGCTTGTATTTTTGGTTCATCCTACCATATCAAGGCCTCTACTTTTGGTTTTGGGTCAATGTTGCCAACTCCATTCAATGTTGTTGAAATCTTCAAGAGAAGTCATTCAATTGATATCTATTATGATACTCTTAAGCCTTCATTCCATGTTTTTTGTTCCTGAACCAATACCACATCAATGTCATTCCACCTCAAATCATGATACCCATTTTATGTGGTTAATGGGTGATACATCAAGGCCATCATGTGATGAGTCACATCCTATCGACATTAGCTCATTATCCAAGAAGTTGACTTAGAGACTCTTCCTCCAGCACCTTGGGGCTTGTATACATCAATGACAAGTTTCCTCGCTCTTTGATCTGAACTTAAACATGAATGCAACAAATTACAAATATAACCATAAATACAAAGATGCAATATAAATAACACTTCATTTCATTAATATCAAATACTGAAGTATGCTTACAAACAAAATGGAAATAAACTAGCTCAGGCGATGATAGCTTATCTCTGAGAAGAGATGTGGCGATTACAAGCCTCTAAACTATGTTACAATGAGGCTCAAGGGCCTATTTGTTATTGAAAAATAAGGGAAAACCCTAAACAACCAAAACCCTAACCCCATGAGATGGAACACCAAGAGTTTGTGGGCCCCGTTGGGGTTAGTTGGGAAGCCAACTTTCTGGGGTCGTAACTTGGTCATATTATCTATGTTTGTCATGTACGATACCTTGTTGGAAAGATCTCTCTGAGTACGATAGGATTTTTGATATGCATTAGCCTTCTGCAAACCTCAAAAAAATGTCGTTTAGGGGGTAAAAATTTCTCTAGAAGTTCAAGACCTGAAAAACTGCTAAAAATAGTAAATATTGTAATAAACAAGGAAACAAGTGAAACTGACTAGAGGTCTAGGTGGAATAGGTGGGTGGCCACCAATATCCACTTGGATCATTCCTCCCTCTATAGGAAGCAATGGTCCCCAATGCGTGTAGATCCTTCATGAGGTGAGGAAATTTATATTAAGCTTGGTCCCTATTGAAGGAGTTGGCCTGCTTTGACAACTCGATATAGCTGGATCCTCTGTTGGCAAGTGTTATTGATATGTGTGTCCATGATTTGATCAATTATATCTTGTTCTATACAATCTGGATTTAGCTCTATTGGTGTGACTTGTTATGCAATGTAGGATGTGTCCAACAATGGTGGAAAGTATGGTTGAAGGTGATCTACATTGAACACTGGGTGTAGACCAAGGAATGGAGAAATGTTGAGCTCGAAGGCATTGTCCTCTACAACCTTGGTGAAGGTTTATGGCCCATATCAAAGTGGGAAAAGCTTGCGGTGGGGTCCAACGAGGTGCTCCATTTGTAAATGTAAACAAACTTTGTTGCCCTGTTGGGGGATGTGTTGAAAATGCCTCTCAGCTAGCTCTGTAAGGCATATCCATTACTTTATGATTATCATCCAACAAGTCCCATGAGTTTCTCAACTAGTTGTCATCAGAGTTTCTCTTCTCCTTGAATTCTCTAAGTTCTTGTATCTTCTCTACTCTCTCAATGATGTGGTTGGTCCTCAAGATTCTCTCGGCCTCCTATTTTCATGTTTCCCTTTCTTTTACCATGTGTATGGTGTTTGTATGGTCATTTATTTCCCCCAGGAACCTTCCCCAACCTCCTCTTTTCCTACTTCACACCCCTCCTCTCTTCCTTCAGTCTCTAAGATGATTTTCCTAGCTCGCATTCCCCCGTCATTCTTTGTTCTCTCTCCATAAAGGAGTCCTCTTCCGGCAGGTTCTACATGATATAACTACCTTGGGCAATGTGGCCACTCTTCTTCATTAAATGTTGTCCCTTTCTTGCTCATATTCATGCCCAAAAGACACATGGGCATATCCTTCATTTTTCCTGTTGAATTTAGTAACAAAGTCAACTCCATTAACACCACTCAGTGAGCCCATGACTGATATTTAAAACAAACAACTCCTCAAGCAATGGAATATGTGCCCATTTCTTAGTCTTTTTTATTTTTTGTAATTACATAATTATAAGGGAATTATTTACAATTATTGCAAGGGAAATTAACCCACATGGGATATCACACCATATTTGTCGAATATAACTACATTGTAAGAAAATATCATGGAATGTTTCATTTTGGTCAATAAATAGAGGGAATTCCATAAGACCTTATATTCATATCTTCTAAATATGGTCACATATCCACAATTTGCCATGAGTTATAACCCAACAAAGGACATTGATTTTGGGAATAGAATCATCCTCCCAAATATTATGCCATAATTTGCCTTTTGGAGGAATTTATGAATTTAGTATCCAAAATAGGTATCCTTCTTTGATAGTTGTTGATGGTGCTAGACGCGCCAACATGTCAAGGGATATTCGCAGTAAGAAGTCCCAACTAGACCTCAGATAGTTTGTAGTAGGAGTCTTAGCAGTGGGTAGTAAAGTTATGCCTTGACTATGATAGCACGCTGAGGCAAGCAAGATAACCTTGCCAGAAGAAAGTGTGTAACCTTACAGCGAGTCAAGAGAGATACATGGGGGGGTTCTAACACATGGTGGGGGAAAAGAAGTGTATCCATTAGAAGCTTGTAATAGTACATAGCCTCAAAGGAACACACGAGCTGAAAGACATCACAAGTTGGAAAGAAGAATAGTCGACAATCCAAAGTGATGAGTTAAACCAACAATTCACTTCAATAAGGTTCAAACAATCACATATGGAGTAGTCCATACATCAATGTGTAAGTAAAACTACATACATTGCTAAAGTAACTAGAATAGTCGAATTACAATAACAACATATACAAGAAATGTGCTGGCTCTATTATATTATATAAAGTGAAAGTTCCATCCATACATACAACCATGACAACCTCTAGCCCCAATAGTGGAATGTTACAATCAATACTACCTACTCCTCCAAAGAGATGTGCTCTCTTGGCTCCCAAAATCCTGTTCTATGAGTTATGAGGTTGTATTTATAACAAAGGGTGGGGTGACCCTTGACATTCCCCTTTGTGACTCTTGGACTGCCCTCATGATTCTTTACATTACACATGACTATTTTTATTCCACTAATGACACTTGGAATTTCACTTTACATCATGTTTACAAAAATGATAAATTTTCCACATATACCCATGTGGGACAAAATTGGCTTAATTCAGCTAGAAAAGACAACAGTAAGACTGGGATGATAGTGGAAAGACTAGCTCATCCACCTCCTCTCCATGATCCTTAGTGACAAACTGATGCCATGCTTGATAGTGCGCAATGGTGTCTGTGTACTCTTTGATGATGTCCTTCTGGAAGCGAACACTTACCTCCATTGCTTCCGATTATAATGATTTGGAACCTCAATCCAACTCATCTTGTAACATGCACAACTTAGTCCTGAGCAAGGCCAGACCAATGATGTACATCCACATGTTATTTTTGATGACTTGCAAATATGCACTGGTGGCCGTGAGCATCAACTGAGGAAAGTACACATTGAGCTCTAGTATGACTTGGTTCTTCTCTTTGGCCGTGATGAGCATACCAATTGACGGGGTTCCATAATTCCTCACCAAGACATTGAAACTCTTGTACAAAAGTGCATACGAAGCCTCAATACTAGTGATGAGTGGCCGGAGTTCCTCATAGTTCCGGATCTGATTCCGGATGCATGCTTTGTCCAACTCCACCAATGGCTTCGTCATCTTGTGCAAGTGAAGTGAGGCTCCCTTATACCTCATTGTCCATGTTTGTACATGATTAACTGTAGCATGTATGTCTGTGAGTGTTCGCGCTATCTTGGTGCAATGTTGTTGATGAGCACGTAGGTAGAAAATTGCCTTGTGCACGGTGAAGAACCTGCCATAGAGTCTCTGCATGACTGTCTCAAGAGCCAATACTTCAGCAACTATGGCCATCTTCATCTCTACTCTGGAGGATCCAATTGATTGCTCCTCTCTCTGCCTAGCTACTTCCAACTCCTTAGCCATGCACTTGTTTTCTACTATCAAGAACATAACACTCAAGCTAGTGGCTTCGACATAAGCCTTTGTAGCATCGACCAATGTGGTTGGATGTTTCTATACATCTGACACAATCATCCTATCTTATAAGTGCGCAGGTGATGCATGCCCATCTGGGGTACGCACTCTACATTGTTGTACAACTCTATGATGTGACTCATCAAATGCTATGTTGTACACCTCTATTTCCAGATGACTCTCAAGGAGAATGGTATCCCCTTGTTCACTCGAGACTTGGTCTACTATTGGTGTTGGTGAGGCCTGTGGAGCAACCTCAGTTTATTTTGGCATGAGTTCAGTATCTTGATCCTGTTCCAGCTGCTCCATCTCCATGTCCATCTATTCTACTATTTTTTCATCCTGCAGAGCAAGTTCCTGTGCCCTTGCGGCTACTCACCCTATTCCTCATCTGCTGCTAGTTCAGAGTCTTCAGCCTGTATTGGTGCAGTTTGCACTGTCTATGCTCCTTACACTTCCTCTTGTTCCTGTTCTTGTTCCTATTCATGCTCATGCTGCACTTCCTTCTTTCTTCTGCGCAACTGTTGTTCTTCCTTGAGCTTCTACCGAACATCCTCTCTGCATCTTCCAACCTTTGCTTCTCTTTCTTTGTTTGCACTATCCTCCTACCATGTTGTTGCCTCTTCACATATATCTCCAAAGATACCTTGTCCACAATTGGGTCTTCCTTAAATTGTAGCTTTGATTCATCTATGTGCTTTTGGAAATATTCCTCTTGCCTTTGTCTTGTACATGTTTGATGCTTACTGCTGTTGTCTTTGCTGCTCCCCTGTGACGTTGCTACCTTGAGTGCTGCTAGCCACTCCACTGCAATGCTGACCAATTCATTGAGCCTAGAGGAGTTGTAACAATATCTCCATGGGTCTTCCTCTGGCCAATGACACTCCTCGTGGATCCAAGGATAATACACTCTTGCACAGTGGTCCCTACATAAAATATGTGGGTTTTACGGGTTTAAACTCTTGGTGATGAAATTAAACTTCTTGAAGTCTTCCACTTCAGCATATGCTTCTTTTAAACTTCCAACCCAATTCACACAGGAAGTGTGGGCCATGGTGTCTTCTTCTTCTTGTGCAACGCAACTAACAACCCCGTCGAGATGTGGTATGCAACCTCTTGTATGACCAGGTTGTCCCTGTAAAACCTTGGCAATACATTCGAAGTTTTCTCCGTGCTCTACATCCTAATGAAGGTTCCCTCAGGTGAGACATACCAATCTGCAATGTTCAGAAATGCCTCCATTTATGCCTGGGACATGCAGGGTAGATATTGTTAAAAAATCATTCTAGCCATGACTCATCAGTAGTTACAATTTCAGAGCAACTTGCAATATATGTTCATAGAATTTTCTGAAGGTGTCCATACCCAACCCATGCCAGGAAACTATTGATGGGCGTAGATTGCATTGAGCAGGTAGGAAAACATGAGGAAATTCTCTTGCTAATCCTTGGGCGGACTCTGAGCATTGGATAGATGCACTTTCAACTATAGGTCCAACATGTCGGACCAGTTGAATGGTTTTCCCTTTCTTTATAGGTGATCCAACATAACAACCCAACTCTTCGGGAAGGTTTTTGTACTCCCTTGGCCATAAAAGAGGCATGCGAAGATGACCAAGAACTGATATGCCTTCTTGAGTGTCTTCATCCTATATATCTGGTTGGGTGCCATCCTGAAATTTGTTAGCTCCGTTACACAACGCTTCAAGATATCTCTTGTGTCGTGTTGTTGTTGGTAGTGTAAAACGGTGCGCTCATCTTGCTCAATAGGAATGGAAAACAGTATATCTCCTCATAATCCTCTGTCCTTAAGGGAGAAAGCCTTTCTCCACTGACACTTCTCAGTATCATTGTGTCAAGGTCAGTGTGTGAGACAATCCAATGGATCACATCTCTGCAAGGGAACATGGGAAACCTGCATGCAACCTTGTATAGTCCTGACTTATGGATGTTCATATAGACTTGTCGATCGCCCAAATTTCTCCTCAAAGCTTCCTGAGAAGATGGTGTTGATATTTTGCCATGTGATCTTGATGTCCTTCTCAATGAATAACTGTGTGTGTGTACACGAGAAAGCTCATTGACCCCTGTTCAACCACGTCCCTAGTATTTCTTTCAACTGTGTCTTTCGATCCAACTCTCTTGGAGGCCATGATATTGTATGACTGAGAAGATGCTCAAAGAATTGTGGTATTTGGAGACAGAGAAGATACTCATGGTGAGACAATGTCAGCTAAAAACATCAAACAACTTTGAGAAACATTCCGAAAACAAACTAGTGACTGCTGAGCAAGATTACACAACATTAACCTCAGGAATCTTGGAGACCATCAATTGGAAGTACGCATTGTGCAGTCCCAACTTCCAGTGAGGCTGAATGCTAGCAATATTTGTACAATGTGCAGTCCAAAGAGGTAGGCGACTGACTAAAACTATGCAATGCACAGTCCAAAGAGGTAGGTTGTTGACTAAAACTGCGCAATGCACCAAACAGTCAGGCCGGGTTGCTGGCCAGAACTGCGCATTCTGCAGTTATAGTGGGCAGGACTAGGCATTGTCTCCCAGGATTGCATAGAGCACAACCTGTGGACAATTTGGGTCGCCAATACATAATTCGTGGAGGAAAGGCAGAGCCTTGACTTCCAGGAATGCGCAAAACTTGCTAGGAGACACAGGATCGAGGTTGAGACAACTCGAATATGCCCAATGGCAACCCGAAAAACGAAGGAGTGAATGTGTGTGCGAAGCTAGTGAATATCTGAGTGAAATAAATATGCATGTGATTCAAGCAAGTGTAGAAATTAGTTAAAAGACAAAATCAAGAAGCTCATGAAGTGAGTTTCTGAAATGGCGATAGTGAGTGAAAAAACAGTGTTATGCATGCGAGAGTAAGGGAAGGTAATGTGAAACTTGAAACAAATATGCTACAAGCTAAAATGAATTGAAATGATAGCATTAATTCAGTAAAACCATGTTAATAAACTCGGACAAGCAAAAAACTAGAAATAAACAAAAAAGCAGCAAAAGGCATGAAAAGCAAAACTTACCCGAAAAAGTTGCTCCGACTGTGCCAAAGGTTCCTAGATGCCTCAAAAATGCAAGAGATCCAAGATATATTATGAAGAATGAGATCTAAGGTGTTGTTTAAATATATTTGGGGGAATTAGGGTTTATGAAGCACATGCCACAAATCTAGGAAAAAACAACACTTGGTAGGAAGTTTCTAAAAATGATTTTGCATGTAAATCCCGTTGCTAAAAATAGAACCCTAGAGTCTAGGGATTCTTTTTCATTTTTTTTTTATTTCTTTTTCAAGAAAAGTTGTCTGATTTGAAAAGAAGGATTGTGTATTTCTGGAGGGAACCACACAACATACCAGCACATGTGATGGATAGTTAGTGAATGAAAACTTTGCATTGTTTTTGGACTAAGAGGCCTTGATTGACTAGCCAGATCTGCACAATTTTCCAGAGCATTGATGATGGCTTGCTCTATGTATTTGCACAGTGCATTGTAGCTGGCTAGTTCTGTGCATTTCGGAGGGCAGCGCAGCTAGCTAGTTATGTGCAATTCTAGAGAATAGTGCAATTGGCCTTGGTTTCTCTACACATTTCTGGAGAGCAGTGTAGCTAGGCCAGTTTCTGTGCATTTTTGGATGGTAGTATAACTGGCTGAAATTATACATTTTTGGAGAGCAGTGCCAGCTAGCCTGCTCTATGAAATTTCCAGCGCAAGGTTGTGGCATTGTTTGTGCATTTTTGAGTGCAGGGAAGCTGCTAGGCTGCTCTGTGCATTGCTGGAGGGGAAGTGTTATAGACATATTTGGGCACATCAACCATAAACTTATATGTCGATAAAATAGGGCTCATCTTATCAACCCCTAAAAGAGTTGTTTCATACCCTAAAGAACATAGTCATCTAATTACATCATTCCCCAAAAGTTCCACCTGAGAAACCATCCAGAAATGGCCTAAATTGAACCATATTGACTACTCCACTGGCAAAGTGTGATGCATACTAAGTGGTACACTACCAGGGGTGATGCATACTGTTTGGGCCTTCTAAAGGGTGCGATGGATAAGGATGGACAAATGTCTGAGACAGTTTGCTAGGTGGTTGCCATGGAATCTTCTAGAAACTTCTCCTATGCCACTTGCCTCTCTTAATTCGCCCAGGGATGAGTAAGAGATCCAAGAAATCTCCAAGTGGAATGACACTAATCAAACCCCATGGATGACGCACACCCTTGCACACATCTATAAATGGATCCCTCATCTAAGAGATCCAGGAGGCTAGAATATTGTGAATTGCAAGGAAGTGTTGATAGTTTGTAATTGAGGAAAGAGTATTGTATTGTTGGAGTGATCTTGCTATTTCATGAGGTGAAGAGGGATTGAAGCTAGGAGGATGATGCTGGATCAGACAACTGGGTTGTAATTCTCCCTTCTATTAATAAATTTCTTCAAGTTTTCTTCCATATAATTGTGCAACTGTAATTGTTATCATTTGTGAATGCTATTATATGTTCATTATATATCTGATTTTGTAATGTTTATGTTGTAATAGATCATGATGCTTTGACGGTTCTTTGTTGTTGTACTTGTGCAGGTACTCTCCAAGTGGGTTAAGTATGGAGAGGAGTTGCAAGCTCTATCAATGGGGAGAGAGATCAAGCAAGGGATTAAGCGGAAGTTCCAGGTTGGTTCCATTATCTTTCTCTTATCTGTTACACATAGAAGAGATCATTGAATTGCTTTAAATTGTTGTTTCTAGGGTAGTTTCCAAACCTAAAAGGCTAGTCAATCGAGAAGACACTAGTTTTCTCGGAAACAAATTGTCCACCTTGCTGGGGAAGAATAGATGTTTGTTTGTTGTTATTGTTTGTTTTATAAACTATAGATAGAGCCTGAATTCATCCAGGTAGCCTTCGAACTACTCTTGCTCTGCAATTGCAAAGTAGATGAATGCTGCTTCAGTCAATGTCTAGTTTAGTTTATGAATTAAAAATTTTAATTACAAGCACATCTAGATTCCCTTTTGGTAGCTCAGAAACCTCTCAAGGCATTCCTCCATACTTTGATCTTTATTGTCCATCAAAGCTCAGCTTAACTCATTGAAAACAATTGCACATCTGAGCCAAAACCCATTTCAGTTGTGCTCCCTGGCCCATCGCACTGTCTGTCACTGTAACCTAGTATGCATCACACCTCCCGAGTGTAGTAAGTGCGATGCATCCTTGATTCTGTGAAGCCCAGGTGTGATGACTGACTGAACCCTTTTTCCTTTCTAGAAATTGGGGGTTTTTTACCTTGTTTTTAGTCTTGTTTAAGTTATTTTGCTGCTTATGAATAGTGCCTCCTTACTGAAGCCTACTTGCATCACATAGATCAGCCTCCATTAGATTAGGATTAGTAATTTTTTTTTCTGTATTTGTTCATCATTTACAATCCTTTGTCGAAAAGTTGCTTAAATCGATCTATCGCTTTGGTACAAAAAGTGTCGTAACTGTCGTTTTGTGTCGAAAAGAGAAGTGTCGTGAATTCTTCCTTCCCTGGATAGTTGATTGAACTTTTCTTCATGTATTTAGATTGATTTGTTTATATTTCGAAGTGTTGAAATTTTTTTTTTATTCAAAATTGAAAAGTGTCATGGAGTCTTCCTTTCTCTTTTGAAAAAGAAATTGTCGAAAATGTCGCTTTGAGTGAAATATTTCAGATCTTTGCTGCATTTAGTTTTCATTTTTGGAATTTTTCACATTAATGAGAACGAAAACAAATACATGCATTTGAATTCAGCATTTTTAGTTTGTGTGCGAAAAAATGATTTAGGAAAATGCACTAGTGTGTGCTCTTTGCTCTTTGTTTGAAAGAATTGTAATCTTCTTTCCCTAGTAGCTAGGATTTTCATTACTCAAAATAAACAAAGATTGTTTATCATTGTAGATTGCATTTTAGGAATTTCAAAATCATCATCACACGGTGAACCATTGAAAGGAAAACTCTAAACAAGATCAACTTTAAAATGAATTTTAATGAACCTAACAATGCTTTGGAACTTAACGCAACATATCTAGAGGTCTAGGCCAGAGACGTGTTACAGTGTCGTAAAAACTAGTAACTATCATTTTCATTGAAGGTTGGGTGATTCCTCCTCCTTGATACGACAAGTACTAGCATGGACTTGTGCTCCCCGTACCGTCGTGTATATATTGGGAGACCACAATAGGCTTATATCCTTTATCCATAGGAAGCTGAGTCTACCGCCTTATTGATCGCAATGCGCTGAACACAACATTCAAGAAGATTGATTGTCGTACATAATTCCTTGGTAATTTCTCTTTAATTTATCACCAAGGTGTATATTGCAGTTTTGTGATTGGTTTGGTAATCCCTCTGTCTAGATTTCTAGAGTAGTCACTTTCATTCCTTTTCGACTCTTTAAAAGAAAAGGTCCATCTGAGCACTTGTCACTTCAGGCTCATTAAAAATCGAAGGAGACTAGAGTCATCTTTAGCTTTTTCTCGACTCTTAAAAACTGAAAAAGCAAAGTTGTGTCAAAGTGTCATTAAAACTAATTGAATTCGGAATAATATCCTTGTTCCTTAGTTGATCTTAGGTTGAGATATATGGAGACAAACCTGGAGTCCACCAATCAAGGAATCCCTTTTGAGGGGAACCCTGGTCCTTTTCCTTCTTGGGGAAATATTGGTGCTCCTTATATGGCTATATTATCCCTTTCGAGACTTACTATTGGCCTGCTAGTATGGCTATTTTCAACCTCTGTGGTTCAAAATGCCTGGTTTTACCTGGTTTTTTTAGGATGTATTTATAATTCATATTTCAATAAATTTAAATTTATGCAATGGATAGTAAACCATTTAAATTACTATTTTGAATGTATATATTTATTTTTCATTTTTTAAATAAAATTATCCTAATAAATTATATAAAATGATTTTTTTATAAAACTTGTAGTATTTCAAGTTAAATTCACATTATTATTATCACTATTTATAGATTGTATAAAAAATGAGGTGATTAAAATTATTTAATGACATTTATATTTATATTGTGTATATTATTATTTTAACCAATTTAAATATTATTTGAAATAACAGTTATTATATTTTTATGTTGATTTATTATGATTGTAAAAATTGGTATAATATTAGAGTAAATTTGAAAAAACTATTCAATTAAGTCTTATTGAGTTTGTTTTATAACCATTTTAATTCTAAACATAGTAAGTAATGGTAGTTATATTATGAAGTTGCCAACATTTAGAAGAGAAAATATTTTACCATATTATAATGTAAATGACCTAAATATCATGTTACATTAAAAGTTTAAACTAAATGTATGCACAAAGGTAATTTTAAAAATTATATTAAATAAAAAAAAAACTTACTATTATAGTAAAAAACTAAACCCTTAAATAAATTAATTAAAAAATGTCATAATAATACACATTACATCATTAAATAAATATTTTTAATATTCAAATATATTAATAAATAAAGATGATGTAACAATATAGGAAGAATCAATTTCTTCTAAAATACATCATAATAATAAAATTTATATTAACAACCACAAGACTTATAAAACATAACTCTACACATCAGTACACCAATAACTAAAAATTAAAAATAAATAAATAAATTTATTAATTATTTAAACCATAAAATGTCATGAAGGTGGAAATAAGACCTTCAAAATATGAACCAATGGGATGATTACAAATTTGTTACTTTAATAATGCTAAAAAATAATATATGTTTTATAAAGTTAAAGATTGTGAGTACTTGTGTTTTCCTTAGTTAAGATTACATATTTGTTTTGATGTATATAATTTACTTAGTTTACAATCATCCAAATATTTGATTGATTTTAGATTAAGTACTAATATGGATCCATATTAACCACACATCTATCAAGTGCAAGGAGGAATCAAATTTTTTGATATGCAAACCACTTCTTAAATACAAAACTTGGAAGTGTGTTTGTGCTTCAAGAGATTTAATCCCTCTAGGTGCCTGATAAATCCCTGGTTAAGATGGATTTCATGTGTAACTTTTTCATTAGTCAAATTTCATTTCCTAATGCTTACATATAATGGCTCAAATGTCCCATTGGACACTTGGATTGTCTAACATCTCTTCCATCTTACATGGAAAAATATGTAAATGTATTAGAAATACAAAACTTGGAAGTGTGTTTGTGCTTCAAGAGATTTAATCCCTCTAGGTGCTTGATAAATCCCTAGTTAAGATGGATATCATGTGTAACTTTTTCATTAGTCAAATTTCAATTTCTAATGCTTAAATATATACAATGGCTCAAATGTCCCCTTGGACACTTGGATTGTCTAACATCTCTTCCATATTACATGGAAAAGTATGTAAATGTCCTAGAAATTTGACACAATGAATATTTTTTTTATAAGGTAAATATATTTCATAATTATATAAACCAACATTTTCTAAGGACACGACATGAGCTATGTCTTCCTTACTCTTACAAGTAACATTTGATGTTTCTATTTGCTCACAAGAAATTCATTATCAAATAATTTTTCGATATTTTATCTTCTTTTGGTATCTTTCTTTAAACTATGGGATGAGTGCCAAGTCCTAGTGTATCAATATTTGAGCTTCTATCTCCCGTGATTCTTAAGCTCATAAATATTCTTTATATATGTGAATGATCCTTTTATTTCTTCAACACACACATGCATGTATGCCTTATATTCATGTGTACAGACCTTACACCCTTAATCTCTATACATAGACTTACTACTTGCATTATTAATATGGTGTGTAACCTTAAGTTCATATATATATATATATATATATATGGCGATAAATGTATATCATTGGGTTATCATGAAGGTTTGCTTGGGTCATTCTACATCCACCCATATCATTTGTAAATATGTTTTGTATACTATATATATATATAATATATATATATATATATATATATATAATATGTATATATATATATATATATATATGTTATATATATATATATATATATGTATATATATATTATATATATGTAATATATATATGTATATATAATATATGTATATATATATATATATATATATATATATGCTTATAATTCTTCATATTACATTCCACGATAGTTTCCACTTAGAAGAGTACTGCTTTGGTTGATTGACCATAAGTCAAGGGGGGCACACATCTTGTGTGAAACCCTAGACATAACTTCAACGGTGGAGATCCCACCTTAGTTGATCAACGGTAATGATGAATTTGATGGGTGTTAGGGTAACTACGTTACTATACCCCATCAATGCATTCTCATTGATATGTTTCTCTAGTTACATTTGAGCTTTGCAACGTCTTTTAGAACCCTTTTTCAACCTAGGGAATTTTTACCTCATTACCTTAAGAAAATATAGTCAAAATTTGTTGGCTTCACTTGGAGTAACCATTACAAGTTTAGATATAATCACGTGTATGGTTATTGCACTACATTAGTTGAACTTTTCAGTAATTTTTCTCAAGAAGTTATTTTTATCTTTTTGTTTTCAATTTGGAGTTTACTTTGTCTTTATGTTATTGTTAAACTACACTAGTTGTCAATTGCTCGCGGGTACTCCGGCTCCTCTCCAAGGGTTTTCTCGTCATGGAAACAAATTTCTACAAGGAATGTAGTTCAATTCTAGCAACTCCAGGTGGTTAATCTTGGTGAAATTTCTCATGGTGAGTTTAGAACAAACCCTAAACCCACTAGTGTTTCCTTTTCAAGATTTTAATTTTCCATTTTATAGTTGGTCATTTCGAGGACTAAATTACTCATTTACCTTGCAAGACTAATGACAACCTTATTCACTTAAATCCACAAATAACTATTTAAACCATGCTATGGTTAATTTACTTCCCATGTGGTGAATTTTATTTAAATATTTGGAGCAGATAATGACTATATGTACTTGGTTACAAGCATGCACCAGTAGTGTTGAAGTTTTTTATTGATGACCTATTGTTTTTCCATGACCTTGGTGTCTAGGATATAATCTTAAATGATTGATGCTACCAAATTGAGAATCACAATGAAGCTACTTTTCACAGCGAAATATAAACAACAGTAAATCTACTAGTGCACAAAATATAGACAACTTTTTACACAATTTTGTACAATAACCCAACTTTGTTATATTAATCCAACTAAATAATACAATAGTATAGGGCTCCTGTACCAGGGATAATGGTCCTCAAGTATCCACTAGTACAAGAATACAAAATCGGGGATTGGTGTCAATCCATATACAACCAATCTACCCTCAACAGGATACTCTGACCGTCTAGCTGATGTAGAGCTCCTCATAGCTACCTTGGTCATACCCTGTACCTGCATATTCTTTTAGCTCCCATTCTGCAACACTGCATCTATCAACGATCCAAGTCCATATGGCCACTGAACCTCAACTATCCAATTTTCTCACTAATTGTGCCTTAGTCCATCAAGGGAATAATACATTGAGACTCCTGTCAAGTTGTTCACAACTTAATTTGTGAACTACTCTCAATCTACCCACTATCGTTCCTCAACTACTTAGGGAATTCAACCCACTATAGTCTTCTGGTGTTGCTTCAAAAGACTAACATAGGGCATATAGGGCCGCCATCTATCACTGAAAGATGTCTACCTCCCACAATGAACACGAGCTAGGAGGACTTCCCATCATATGTTGTAAAACTCCTTCTCCACACACAAGTCTAGGGCTACTCAAACTACTCCTGGCTTATCAGACCCTAGTGCTCAACAACTGCCACTCTAGCAACCACTTAAGTTCATCAATATGGTGCACATCGGGCTCCAACTTAGGCAGTATCACGTTGTCCTCTAACAAACCATAAATTCCCAATGCATTGTCCATACTTGGTCCACTCTCACACTTCCCTTGAACATACCACAAGTGACTAATCCTTTTATAGCATATGCTCCTAGTTAGGGTATCCAACACCTATGGAGACCCTTCCACATGGTTGCTAACAAACTCCTCAAATCTGCCTCTCCAAGGACACCATCCACCTAGAAGTCACATCAACTCAAGAGGACTAGTATAACTATGTTATGCACTAATGTTGATGCAATTATCATAGGATGATCACAAAACTGTCCACACACCAACCATCCAAACTAGTCAATACTTGACCCAAAAAAAGTCAAAACAAGCTGCAAACATACCTTAGGTCTGGTGTTCGAACTGCTATAGCATTGAGACCTGGTGAGGGCATAACCATGGTCCACATTATCGCCTTTAAATTGCCTCATATGCTTCTCTACAGTTGCAACGTCCTCATCCCCTGCTCCTCCTTCCTTCATTGTCTATTAGGGCTAGTTTCCACCCACACTTAGGCCTACTAGCCTTCTCAACTCACCCGTCTAGCTTGAGGAAAATTTTCGGCACCCTAAATAAATGATTGTCCCGTGTTTGTGGGAATTTAGTCCCTATCCACATGAAGCTACATGTTTCAATCTAGGTCTACAACAAGACAGGGACTGCGCCTAGAAAAAGACCGCCCCAAACATACTCAAAACAATCCAAAACCTTTTCCAATCAACTCGACCTGCAATCTGATCCAACTCGGCCCTCAAATAGTCTTAAGAAATCATAAAAATAATGCTTCAATCTTCATTGAGGTATGCTCCTAGGATTTGCAACCGAAACAGAAGTTATCTTCCTCTTATACGAGCCTCTTTCTTAACTCCTTTGTTGTCCTTCTATTGCACTTTGGATAAAAAAATGACCGAACATCACCTCTTATTTATATTAAAAAAGTGGGCTCCAAAGAATTATTCTAAGGTGGCTTAATAAATCATCATGTGACTTGTCCGACTCAAGCCTAATTGAAACTCAACCCACAAGCCCACCTTCTAACTTCAAAAATTCATATCTCCATTTCTACATGTCAGATTTTGGTTATTTTCATTGCGTTAGATTCGTCACAACATCCTCTATCATCTCCATCCATAATATGTCCAATTTTCTCCATGGTTTTGGCCCAAACGTCGATGGGTGAAAAACCCCAAATCTGGGTTTCAAGCCCATAAGGCCACTTGTGGAGTTCCTTCCTCCAAACCCTCGACCACCAAGGCTTGGAGTACCTCCCAAGCTACAAACATTAACATGCCCTTCCTGATTACTTTGGGCTAGCTTGGATTTAATGTTAGGTTTTTTAAACTTAAGGCACCAAACTCACAATAAACATATTTTTTCATTTCTAGAATTACTACTAGGAATGTTTAAGGGAAATGCCCATTTCCTTGTAAATAATTTGTTTCGTATGAATAGTTTTGTACTCTCTTTTTTATATGAGGGTTTCTTCTACCCTCAGAGGGTTTATTTCTATGTCTTAAATTTTTTCCATTGCTCAACCAATTCATTTGGCTACAATTGTAGGTTTCTTTCTTCACTTGCAGATTAATATATATGTATGACTTTTTTCTCACCTTCTTATTATAGTGATGGTTAAATTGTGGTTGCTTGATATGAGCATACATCTTGTTTAAAACCATTGAGGTTCAACGTTGTAGGTTTCAATTTTATTTCAAGAATATTTTTCTTTGTGCTAAATGCTAAACAACAACTTTTCCTTTTATTTTTTTTTAATTTATCCATTAGTGTCTTTCTAAAAACATTCCAACATAACATTCTACTTTTACTAGATTTATACTTTCCCTATCTTTTTTTAATGTATATAAGCATATTGTTTCTCTTCTAAGGGTTTCTTAGATGTGTTAATTTATTTATTTTCTAGAATACAATTACTATATATTATCCTCCTCAAGCTTGTAAAAAATAAAGAGTAACTGATCAAAAATGGTTGGGGAGATTGGGAAAATGGGATACTCCACTTATTAATGGCAGCGAGTCACTATTGAACACGACGGTCTTCCACTTCATCTCTGTGGCTTTTGAGTTAGGAAATATTCTTGTATTTTTGGTTCATCCTACCATATCAAGGCCTCTACTTTTGGTTTTGGGTCAATGTTGCCAACTCCATTCAATGTTGTTGAAATCGTCAAGAGAAGTCATTCAATTGATATCTATTATGATACTCTTAAGCCTTCATTCCATGTTTGTTGTTCCTGAACCAATACCACATCAATGTCATTCCACCTCAAATCATGATACCCATTTTATGTGGTTGATGGGGGATACATCAAGGCCATCATGTGATGAGTCACATCCTATCGACATTAGCTCATTATCCAAGAAGTTGACTTAGAGACTCTTCCTCTAGCACCTTGGGGCTTATATACATCAATGACAAGTTTCCTCGCTCTTTGATCTGAACTTAAACAGGAATGCAACAAATTAAAAATATAACCATAAATACAAAGATGCAATATAAATAACACTTCATTTCATTAATATCGAATACTGAAGTATGCTTACAAACAAAATGGAAATAAACTAGCTCAGGCGATGGTAGCTTATCTCTGAGAAGAGATGTGGCGATTACAAGCCTCTGAACTATGTTACAATGAGGCTCAAGGGCCTATTTTTTATTGAACAATAAGGGAAAACCCTAAACAACCAAAACCCTAACCCCACGAGATGGAACACCAAGAGTTTGTGGGCCCCGTTGGGGTTAGTTGGGAAGCCAACTTTCTAGGGTCGTAACTTGGTCATATTATCTATGTTTGCCGTGTACGATACCTTGTTGGAAAGATCTCTCTGAGTACTATAGGATTTTTGATATGCATTAACCTTCTACAAACCTCAAAAAAATGTCGTTTAGGGGGTAAAAATTTCTCTGGAAGTTCAAGACCTGAAAAAATGCTAAAAATAGTAAATATTGCAATAAACAAGGAAACGAGTGAAACTGACTAGAGGTCTAGGTGGAATAGGTGGGTGGCCACCAATATCCACTTGGATCATTCCTCCCTCTGTAGGAAGCAATGGTCCCCAATGCGTGTAGATCCTCCATGAGGTGAGGAAATTTATATTAAACCTGGTCCCTATTGAAGGAGTTGGCCTACTTTGACAACTCGATATAGCTGGATCCTCTGTTGGCAAGTGTTATTGATATGTGTGTTCATGATTTGATCAGTTATATCCTGTTCTATACAATCTAGATTTAGCTCTATTGGTGTGAGTTGCTCTGCAATGTAGGATGTGTCCAACAATGGTGGAAAGTATGGTTGAAGGTGATCTACATTGAACACTGGGTGTAGACCAAGGAATGGAGAAATGTTGAGCTCGAAGACATTGTCCTCTACAACCTTGGTGATGGTTTATGGCCCATATCAGAGTGGGAAAAGCTTGTGGTCGGGTCCAACAAGGTGCTCCATTTGTAAATGTAAACAAACTTTGTTGCCCACCTAGAACTTGAGCGACACCTGATGTTGATCATGGAGCTTCTTGTACTTGGGATTGGCTTTGTCCAATATATCATGGACCTGTTGGGGGATGTGTTAAAAATCCCTCTCAGCTAGCTCTGTAGGGCATATCCATTACTTTATGATTATCATCCAACAAGTCCCATGAGTTTCTCAACTAGCTGCCATCAGAGTTTCTCTTCTCCTTGAATTCTCTGAGTTCTTGTATCTTCTCTGCTCTCTCAATGATGTGGTTGGTCCTCAAGATTCTCTCGACCTCCTATTTTCATGTTTCCCTTTCTTTTACCATGTGTATGGCATTTTTATGGTCATTTATTTCCCCCATGAACCTTCCCCAACCTCCTCTTTTCCTACTTCACACCCCACCTCTCTTCCTTCAGTCTCTAAGATGATTTTCCTAGCTCGCATTCCCCCCGTCATTCTTTGTTCTCTCTCCATAAAGGAGTCCTCTTCCGGCAGGTTCTACATGATCTAACTACCTTGGGCAATGTGGCCACTCTTCTTCATTAAATGTTGTCCCTTTCTTGCTCATATTCATGCCCAAAAGACACATGGGCATATCCTTCATTTTTCCTGTTGAATTTAGTAACAAAGTCAACTCCATTAACACCACTCAGTGAGCCCATGACTGATATTTAAAACAAACAACTCCTCAAGCAATGGAATATGTGCCCATTTCTCAGTCTCTTTTATTTTTTGTAATTACATAATTACAAGGGAATTATTTACAATTATTGCAAGGGAAATTAACCCACATGGGATATCACACCAGATTTGTCGAATATAACTATATTGTAAGAAAATATCATGGACTATTTCATTTTGGTCAATAAATAGAGGGAATTCCGTAAGACCTTATATTCATATCTTCTAAATATGGTCACATATCCACAATTTACCATGAGTTATAACCCAACAAAGGACATTGATTTTGGGAATAGAATCATCCTCCCAAATATTATGCCATAATTTTCCTTTTGGAGGAATTTATGAATTTAGTATCCAAAATAGGTATCCTTCTTTGATAGTTGTTGATGGTGCTAGACTCGCCAACATGTCAAGGGATCTTCACAGTAAGAAGTCCCAACTAGACCTCAGATAATTTGTAGTAGGATTCTTAGCAGTGGGTAGTAAAGTTATGCCTTGACTATGATAGCACGCTGAGGCAAGCAAGATATCCTTGCC
This sequence comes from Pinus taeda, assembly GCA_000404065.3. Taxonomy (NCBI): domain Eukaryota; kingdom Viridiplantae; phylum Streptophyta; class Pinopsida; order Pinales; family Pinaceae; genus Pinus; species Pinus taeda. The sequence goes on along the minus strand of APFE031076199.1, from coordinate 5,790 downwards.
GGAAGAAAGTGTGTAACCTTACAGCGAGTCAAGAGAGATACATGGGGGGTTCTAACACATGGTGGGGGAAAAGAAGTGTATCCATTAGAAGCCTGTAACAGTACGCAGCCTCAAAGGAACAGACAAGATGAAAGACATCACAAGTTGGAAAGAAGAATAGTTGACAATCCAAAGTGATGAGTTAAACCAACAATTCACTTCAATAAGGTTCAAACAATCACATATGGAGTAGTCCATACATCAATGTGTAAGTAAAACTACATACATTGCTAAAGTAACTAGAATAGTCGAACTACAATAACAATATATGCAAGAAATGTGCTGGCTCTATTATATTATATAAAGTGAAAGTTCCATCCATACATACAACCATGACAACCTCTAGCCCCAATAGTGGAATGTTACAATCAACACTACCTACTCCTCCAAACAGATGTGCTCTCTTGGCTCCCAAAATCCTGTTCTATGAGTTATGAGGTTCTATTTATAACAAAGGGTGGGGTGACCCTTGACATTCCCCTTTGTGACTCTTGGACTACCCTCATGATTCTTTACATTACATATGACTGTTTTTATTCCACTAATGACACTTGGAATTTCACTTTACATCATGTTTACAAAAATGATAAATTTCCCACATATACCCATGTGGGACAAAATTGGCTTAAGTCAGCTAGACAAGACAACAGTAAGACTGGTATGATAGTGGAAATACTAGCTCATCCACCTCCTCTCCATGATCCTCAGTGACAAACTGATGCCATGCTTGATAGTGCGCAGTGGTGTTTGTGTACTCTTTGATGATGTCCTTCTAGAAGCAAACACTTGCCTCCATTGCTTCTGGTTATACTGATTTGGAACCTTAATCCAACTCATCTTGTAACATGCACAGCTTAGTCGTGAGCAAGGCCAGACCAATGATGTACATCCGCATGTTATTTGTGATGACTTGCAAATATGCATTGGTGGTCGTGAGCATCGACTGAGGAAAGTACACATTGAGCTCTAGTATGACTTGGTTCTTCTCTTTGGCCGTGATGAGCATACCATTTGATGGGGTTCCATAATTCCTCACCAAGACATTGAAACTCTTGTATAAAAGTGCATACGAAGCCTCAATACTAGTGATGAATGGCGGAAGTTCCTCATAGTTCCAGATTTGACTCCGGATGCATGCTTTGTCCAACTCCACCTATGGCTTCGTCATCTTGTGCAAGTGAAGCGAGGCTCTCTTATACCTCATTGTCCATGTTTGTACATGATTAACTGTAGCATGTATGTCTGTGAGTGTTCATGCTATCTTGGTGCAATGTTGTTGATGAGCATGTAGGTAGAAAACTGCCTTGTGCACGGTGAAGAACCTGCCATAGAGTCTCTGCGTGACTGTCTCAAGAGCCAATACTTCAGCAACTATGGCCATCTTCATCTCTGCTCTGGAGGATCCAATTGATTGCTCCTCTCTCTGCCTAGCTACTTCCAACTCCTTAGCCATGCGCTTGTTTTTTGCTATCAAGAACATAACACTCAAGCTAGTGGCTTCGACATAAGCCTTTGTAGCATCGGCCAATGTGGTTGGATGTTTCTATACATCTTACACAATCATCCTATCTTCTAAGTGCGCAGGTGATGCATGCCCATCCGGGGTATGCACTCTACATTGTTGTACAACTCTATGATGTGACTCATTAAAGGCTATGTTGTACACCTCTATTTCCGGATGACTCTCAAGGAGAATGGTATCCCCTTGTTCACTCGAGACTTGGTCTACTATTGGTGCTGGTGAGGCCTGTGGAGTGACCTCAGTTTATTTTGGCATGAGTTCGGTATCTTGATCCTGTTCCAGCTGCTCCATCTCCATGTCCATCTATTCTACTATTTTTTCATCTTGCAGAGCAAGTTCCTATGCCCTTGCGGCTACTCACCCTATTCCTCATCTGCTGCTAGTTTAGAGTCTTCAACCTGTATTGGTGCAGTTTGCACTGTCTATGCTCCTTACACTTCCTCTTGTTCATGTTCCTGTTCTTGTTCATGCTCATGCTGCACTTCCTTCTTTCTTCTACACAACTGTTGTTCTTCCTTGAGCTTCTACCGAACATCCTGCAACATCCTCTCTGCATCTTCCAACCTTTGCTTCTCTCTCTTTGTTTGCACTATCCTCCTACCGTGTTGTCACCTCTTAACATATATCTCCAAAGATACCTTTTCCACAATTGGGTCTTCCTTAAATTGTAGCTTTGCTTCATCTATGTGCTTTTGGAAATATTCCTCTTGCCTTTGTCTTGCACATGTTTAATGCTTACTATTGTTGTCATTGTTGCTTCCCTGTGACGTTGCTACCTTGAGTGCTGCTAGCCACTCCACTGTAATGCTGACCAGTTCATTGAGCCTAGAGGAGTTGTAACAATATCTCCATGGGTCTTCCTCTGGCCAATGACACTCCCCGTGGATCCAAGGATAATACACTCTTGCACAGTGGTCCCTACATAAAATATGTGGGTTTTACGGGTTTAAACTCTTGGTGCTAAAATTAAACTTCTTGAAGTCTTCCACTTCGGCATATGCTTCTTTCAAACTTCCAACCCAATTCACAAAGGAAGTGTTGGCCATGGTGCCTTCTTCTTCCTGTGCAATGCAGCTAACAACCCCGTCGAGATGTGGTATGCAACCTCTTGTATGACCAAGTTGTCCCTGTAAAACCTTGGCAATACATTCAAAGTTTTCTCCATGTTCTAGATCCTAATGAAGGTTCCCTCAGGTGAGGCATACCAATCTGCAATGTTCAGAAATGCCTCCATTTATGCTTGAGACATGCAAGGTAGATATTGTTAAAAAATCATTGTGTACAGAGGGGAGATGAATTGGTCACATATTCTAGCCATGACTCATTGGTAGTTACAATTTCAGAGCAACTTGCAATATATGTTCATAGAATTTTCTGAAGGTGTCCATACCCAACCCATGCCAGGAAACTATTGACGGGCATAGATTGCATTGAGCAGGTAGGAAAACATGAGGAACTTCTCTTGTTAATCCTTGGGTGGACTCTAAGCATTGGATAGATGCACTTTCAACTGTAGATCCAACATGTCAGACCGTTTGAATGGTTTTCCCTCACTTTATAGGTGATCCAACATAACAACCCAACTCTCCGTGAAGGTTTTTGTACTCCCTTGGCCATAAAAGAGGCATGCGAAGATGACCAAGAACTGATACGCCTTCTTGAGTGTCTTCATCCTATATATCTGGTTGGGTGCCATCCTGAAATTTGTCAGCTCTGTTACACAATGCTTCAAGATATCTCTTATGTCTGTGTTGTCGTTGGTAATGTAAAACGGTGCATTCATCTTGCTCACTAGGAATGGAAAATGATATATCTCCTCATAATCCTCCGTCCTGAAGGGAGAAAGCCTTGCTCCACTGACACTTCTCAGTATCATTGTCTCAAGGTCAGTGTGTGAGACAATCCAATGGATCACATCTCTGCAAGGGAACATGGGAAACCTGCATGGAACCTTGTATAGTCCTGACTTATGGATGTTCATATAGACTTGTTGATCGTCCTAATTTCTCCTCAAAGCTTCCTGAGAAGATGGTGTTGATATTTTGCCATGTGATCTTGATGTCCTTCTCAATGAACAGTTGTGTGTGTGTACACGGGAAAGCTCATTGACCCCTATTCAACCACATCCCTAGTATTGCTTTCAACTATGTCTTTCGATCCAGCTCTCTTGGAGGCCATGATATTGTACAATTGAGAAGCTGCTCAAAGAATTGTGGTATTTGGAGACAGAGAAGATACTCATGGTGAGACAATGTCAGCTAAAAACATCAAACAACTTTGAGAAACATTTCGAAAACAAACTAGTGACTGCTGGGCAATATTACACAGCATTAACCTCGGGAATCTTGGAGACCATCAATTGGAAGTACGCATTGTGCAGTCCCAACTTCCAGTGAGGCTGATTACTAGATATATCTGCACAATGCGCAGTCCAAAGAGGTAGGTGACTGACTAAAACTATGCAATGCACAGTCCAAAGAGGTAGGTTGCTGACTAAAACTGCGCAATGCACCAAACAGTCAGGCCAGGTTGCTGGCCAGAATTGCGCATTCTGCAGTTATAGTGGGTAGGAATAGGCATTGTCTCCCAGGATTGCGTAGATCACAACCTGTGGACAATTTGGGTAGCCAATACACAATTCCTGGAGGCAAGGCAGAGCCTTGACTGCCAGGAATGCGCAAAACTTGCTGGGAGACATAGGATCGAGGTCGAGACAACTCGAACATGCCCAATGGCAACCCAAAAAAACGAAGAAGTGAATGTGTGTGCGAAGCTAGTGAAGATCTGAGTGAAATAAATATGCATGTGATTCGAGCAAGTGTAGAAATTAGTTAAAAGACAAAATCAAGAAGCTCATGAAGTGAGTCTTTGAAATGGCGACATTGAGTGCAGAAACAGTGTTATGCATGCGAGACTAAGGGAAGGTAATGTGAAACTTGAAACGAATATTCTACAACTAAAATGAATTTAAATGATAGTATTAATTTAGTAAAACCAAGTTAACAAACTCGTACAAGCCAAAAACTAGAAAGAAACAAAAAAGCAGCAAAAGGCATGAAAAACAAAACTTACCCGAAAAAGTTGCTCCTACTGTGCCAAAGGTTCCTAGATGCCTCAAAAATGCAAGAGATCCAAGATAGATTATGAAGAATGAGATCTAAGGTGTTGAAAAAATATATTTGGAGGAGTTAGGGTTTATGAAGCACATGCCACAAATCTAGGAAAAAACAACACTTGGTAGGAAGTTTTTAAAAATGATTTTGCATGTAAATCCCGTTGCTAAAAATAGATCCCTAGAGTCTAGGGATTCTTTTTCATTTTTTGTTTATTTCTTTTTCAAGAAAAGTTGTCTGATTTGAAAAGAAGGATTGTGTAGTTCTGGAGGGAACCACACAACATACCGGCACATGTGATGGATAGTTAGTGAAGGAAAACTTTGCGTTTTTTCTGGACTGAGAGGCCTTGACTGACTAGCCAGATCTGCACAATTTTCCAGAGCATTGATGATGGCTTGCTCTATGTATTTGCGCAGGGCATTGCAGCTGGCTAGTTCTGTGCATTTTGGAGGGCAGTGTAGCTAGCTAGTTATGTGCAATTCTAGAGAATAGTGCAACTGGCCTTGGTTTCTCTACACATTTCTCGAGAGCAGTGTAGCTAGGCCAGTTTCTGTGCATTTTTGGATGGTAGTATAGTTGGCTGAAATTATACATTTTTGGCGCAGTTTTTGATTGTAGAGAAGCTGCTAGGATGCTCTGTGCATTGCTGGAGGGGAAGTGTTATAGACATATTTGGGCACATCAACCATAAACTTATATGTCAATAAAATAAGGCTCATCAACCCCTAAAAGAGTTGTTTCATACCCTAAAAGAACATAGTCATCTGATTACATCATTCCCCAAAAGTTCCACCTGAGAAACCATCCAGAAATGGCCTAAATTGAACCATACTGACTACTCTACTGGCAAAGTGTGATGCATACTAAGTGGTACACTACCAGGGTGCGATGCATACTATTTGGGCCTTCTATAGGGTGCGATGGATGAGGATGGACAAATGTCCAAGACAGTTTGCTAGGTGGTTGCCATGGAATCTTCTAGAAACTTCTCCTATGCCACTTGCCTCTCTGAATTCACCTAGGGATGAGTAAGAGATCCAAGAAATCTCCAAGTGGAATGACATTAATCAAACCCCATGGATGACTCACACCCTTGCACACATCTATAAATGG
>APFE031076190.1:158538-184737 GCA_000404065.3 Pinus taeda | reverse complement strand
AAAGTTCATCCTCTTGTTTGCATTTTAAGTTTCTAGTTTTATGATTTCTCTATGATACTGTAGGGAAGGACAACCAGGATCTCCTTAGTTAGGAGCCTCTTCCCTTGCATATTGTATTGAATTGTAAATAATTTCATTAGACATAGAATTAGTCGCCTACTCCTGCACATATAGTGCTGGCATCATCAAAAGCTTACGAGTTTCCCTGGTCGATAATTTAATGCAGCAATTTAAGCACAATAAATTGCCCAACAGGGTCCATTATTGTAAATGGATAGTAGCAGTGCAAACACAAGAAATCTTACCAGATAGGTAAGGAAAATGGATTTGAGGTGTCATATGCTTTGGATATGTTGGGAACTACTTCTCTCAATGCTTTTGCATAAATAAGGAAGTTCTCTTAACCTAGACCTTATGTTATCTGGTAATTATTTTATGATCATGATCATGTTGAAGTTTATATATATGTATAGATGTATGTATGTATGTATGTCGTTGTCCGACATGATCATGATTAGTTTATGATAACATTTATATATGTATGTACATATCCATGTGTCTATGTTACTATCTAACAGGGTTGTTAGAGATCATTCTTGTGGAGGAATGATTTATTATGCAGGAGAAAAACATGAAGAGGTTCCTGGTCTTACGAGGAATCAATTGGGAAGAGTAGTCACGAAAATATATGAGGTTAGTATCATTTGGATATGAATTGATATTGTATACTTGTATTATGCCTATGTTTATGTTATGAAAGGTAATGTTGAAGGATACATCAACACAGTGAAAGCAGTGTGGTCTACGGCATGCTAGGATAAGCATGGATGAGATATCAGAAGAAAGGTTTCTTGGTAAGTATAATATGGTTTTGGATGTGTGGTACTATTATTATGCATATGTTGTATATGTTGTACATGTTGCATCTATGATGTGTGAACTTGTGGTGTTTTGTATACGCAACATGTGTACATGTTATTTATGCAATGTTATGTACATGATGGTACAAATAGGGTTGTGCGAATATTGCATATGGGGTGTTGTATACCTATTGTAATGTCTTCATTACGTAGATGTGATGTGTGTGCATATGGTGCTATGTACATGTTGGATATGCATTATTTTGTACATATTTTACTGTGAGCATGATGAATATGCAGTGTTGTGTGCATATGGTGCTATGTGCATGTTGGATATGTAGTGTTGCATGCAGATGATGCTATGTATGTGTTGGATATGCAGTGCTATATACAAGTGGTGTTGCATGCATGTGGTACATTGGTACTATGTACATATGGTGTGGTGTGCATAATTGTACAAGTGGTACCATGTGCGTGTGGTGTTGTGTACACATTGTACAAGTGGAACTATGTGCATGTGGTGCTATGTACATGTCATGGATAAGGCGTTGTGTACATGTGGTGTTACATACATGTCGTGCATGTGGCACTGTGTACATGTGGTATTGTATATGCATTGTATAGTGGTGTAGTGTACATGTGGCATTGTATACACGTTGTGCAGGTGGCATCGTGTACATGTGATGTTGTACACATGTTGTGCAGGCAATGCAGTGTATAGGTGGTATTATGTACATGTTATACATATGGTACTGGTGCACATGTGGTATTGTGTGCATGTCGTCGATGTTGTGTTATGGGCATGCAGTGTTATGTATGTGAATCATGTAGTCATGGCATTGCGGCGTGTGTACTCGTTGTGTTGTACTCTATGTAGGTACATGTATTGGGTGGTATTTCACATTGGGTATAGATGGATGCATTGTATTGTATACACTGGGTGTAGGTGTATGTGTTGTATGTGAGGTGTAGATGCACGTATTGCATGGTGTGGTATGTCGTGTGGTTGTATGTGTGTGATGCACACTATGTGTCTATGCACATGGTTGAGGTGAAGGCACTGGATGTTTGTTGGGTGTGGAAACCAATCCAATGTGTTACAAAAAGAACCAAGGTTTCTAAGGATCGATGAAGGATAAGTATAAGTATTGTATTTCAGTTTTAGTATGCATGTGATTTATGATTCTAGCCCATGATGATTACATTTGATCTATGATTTTGATTTATGATGGTTACATGTCATTAATGATTTTGATGGTTATGTTTGAGCTAACTTGATGCGATATTTTTATACATGTTGACTTGGTCAAATATGCTAGTTTGACTTGTTGTGATAGGAAGCTAACATGATTGAAAATGTACCGTATTGACGAGCTACCAATGAGGTATGATGTGAATTTATTATAGTTTATTTTAAAACTGATGGAAGCTATGTGCATGGTACAGGAATCATGAACATGCCCAGTTGGGTAGAGTTTAAATCAACTACAAGAATTAGCAGCTTGATATGGTGGTTTAGTGGTTGCTTGTGGTGGTTTGGTAGTTGCTTTATGATGGTTTAGTATTTTATTTATGTTGGTTTAGTATATTCTTTATGGTGATTGATATATGCTTTATGATGGGTGATATATGCTTTATGATGATTTCTTATGTGCCTTATGCTGGTTGATACATGCTATATGATGTTTTGATATATGCCTTATGATGTTTTGATATATGCTATATGATGTTAGTATATGTTTGATAGATGTTTGGTATATGATTTGGCATATGTTTTGGTATATATATTTTTTGATGATGTTTTTATCTGTACACTCGTGTATGGATGTAAATACCGTAACGAGTTGTGTTATAAAGCTCCACTATGTGGTATGGGTGTTATGTTATTATGCTATCATGTGGTTATATTATCAGGATGTTATGATGTCATATGAGTTTTCTTCAGAAGGAAGATCATTGTAAATACCGTAATGAGATTTTTTATAAAGCTCCACTATGTGGTATGTTGTCATGTTTGCATGATGTTTTGATTTTGAGTAGATCTTTTATTGTAAATACTGCAATGAGCTATGTTATAAAGCTCCATGAGTAGTATGTTTTGTTTTCAGAAGTCTTGTTGGTTATAGGTGTCATTGAACACCGAGGATGGTGCTCCCCCAAGGGGGAGTGTTCTGTAACAGCCCTGGTGAAAATTCCACGTAATAAATGATAAAAACAATAACCACAAATGACTGGGACACTTATTACAAGTTGAATGGTGGGTAAGACATCCTAGGGGGTGTTCATTTGGTTGTTTATGGCTAAGGAAATTGGAAAAGGCAATGGATAAGGCATTAAAGAGGAAAAAAGGTATTTTGGCACATTTATTTATGAAAATAATGGAAATTAGGAGAAAAGGAAGGTAAAACGTCACATGTTGCATGTGAGGAGGAAATTGAGGGAAAATAATGGAAAATGAAGAAAATAGAGGCCTCATTAATAAAAAGGCTTATGAGGATTAGTGGGCAAGACTTGGTCAGTTTAGCTTTGAAGCTCTCTCATTATTCTCTCTCTCTCTCTCATACTCTTGGATACTTAGAGTTTTCTTGGAACACTATTGGAGGGTGTGACATACTTGGATTCTTGGAGCAAGAAGGCAAAGGAAGAACAAGAAAGAGCAAGAAGGTATCGACATCAACAACTACATCATATTTGCTTGTAGGTACCGACTTGCATGTATGATTTCTCCACTATTTTTGGCATGCATGGCATATGAATGTGGTTTCTTGCTTGTGATCTGTCATTGGCATGGAGGATTGCCTAGATTGATATTGGATTTCCTAGCCTTGCCATTTCCTGGATAGCCATGGTGATTGTGGGTTTAATTTCATTGCTTTGTTTTTGTTAGTTCTCATTTTTCCTTAGCTTGGGTTGAGTTATTAGTCCTGGAAGCCCTGGTTGAACAAACGCTCTGGAAGACCTGTAATATCTTGGGTTGAGTTACTAGTCCTGGAAGCCTTGGTTGGAAAAATGCTCCAGAAGCCCTTGGTGGGTTGAGTTAATAATCCTGGAAGCCTTGGTTGGGCAAATGCTCTAGAAGCCTTCTATAAGCTGTGGGTTGAGTTACTAGTTCTAGACGCCTTGGTTGGAGAAATGCTCTAGAAGCCTTGGAAGGCTTGGATGGAGAACAATTTGATGATGGTTTTTGGTGATGTCCGACCATGAGGTGGAATCACTATTTGATGGGTTGAGGTGGGTGGCCTCTGGAAGCCCTGGATGAGTTTTGCTTGATGTGTTCTATGAGATCCCACATTCATGCTTGGAATATGGCACGGGGCTGATTGGTTGAAGAGAGACTTGGCTCAACCAATCTATGGTCGGGTAAAATGTGTTAGTCCCATCTCGGGTTGGTTCATTGCATTTAGTAATGAAAAAAAATCATTCCCTTGATTTTTATGTGCAAATTTATTGATGTATATATATGGATTTTGATGGCTGATATGCTTATTGTATTTCTGTTCCTATTATGTTTTTTTTATATGCACATTTATCCTGGAGGTTGTTACATACGAAAAGCACTCGATGAATCTGTTAACAATTTCACACACACTTTTGTAATCTTGCATATTGACTCCCCAAAGATGATATTGATTGGGAATTTCTCAATGGGAGATTTGAGTATCTTCTTTACCTATCTAAAAATCTGCAATCCTTGAAATCACTCGAATCCCACTCATACTCCAGTGATGGAACTGCGCAATCATGAGTAGGCATAATCATTGTCACAAGTGATTTTCTGTGTTCACCTCATCAAATAGCTCCACCACCACGGAGTGATGTGGGAGATCATGCACATACCTCTGTTGAACTCTCACATCGTCCCACCCCACCTCCTCTTGATATCTACATAGATTTGGCTTGCAAGCTTGTTGGTTTTCATGTGGATTCATTCCCTTGCCCTCCATCCTCGCGTTCTATTGATCCTACGGATTGTTTTGTCTTGTGTTCTTCCATTCCAAACTCCTCACCTCTTGTGAACGAGGATCAATTTGTTGATGAAGTTGTTTTTATGTCACCAACCTACATCATCATTCATGATGAGTGTGTGTGGGAATCTAAAGAAGAACCCGCGGTGAAGAATGACTCCCTTCCAACTGCGCCTCATCCTCTTCATCTTGACATCCTGTGTGATTCTACCATTGCTAATTTTCCCTCTAAAAACCCATTTCTAGATGTTTCCACTTCCGATCATTCACAGGACGCGTCTGATGTCAGTCTATCATCATAGTGCAGAGAGGAAATATCTTCCTCTGGAAATCCGTCCAATCTCTCACATGTCATTTCTAAAAACACAGAGGGTGAACATCTTTACTTCTCATATACCCATCTACCCGATTCATCAAATCATAAAGATGCCAAAAAACATACTAAATTTTATGATCTTGGTTGTCATGATCTCTCTACTTCATCATCTAATCACAATGTTGATTCAATCATTGTTAATCTATCTAAGACACTAGTCTACAATGATCTATTTTTCAATGAAGTTGAAACCCCACAGACTATCGAGTCACTTTAGCCCTACTTGATGGTTATTTCAAGCCCTCGCTGTCCTAAGGTTGGTTTCACTTCCGGCTAGGAAATTGTTGAAACACTCAAGGCTCCTCATCACTCTCTTCTTTTCATTGAAGATCATCGAAATATTCAGATTTCACTTCCTCCACTTGAACTACAAGATCCCATCACTCATGTGTTGGAAAAATATTACATAGCGAGCACACATGCACAACATAAGTGGTCTACCTTTCTCACATTTTCTTGCATGACACAGTCAAGAGAATGCACACACTCAACATCTATGTGTAGTGTAGCAAAACGCCATGGTAGCTCCACAGATTGCATGTCATACGCTTTCACTCATCTCTATTCTGTGGTTGCTTGTAAACTTGGAGTGTGTTTTTCTTCACTGTTATATCTTTCTTGTTTGCTGGTTCACATAACTCTCTTTTTCACAAACAATTCCTTCACCAACATGGGTCAACCAATGCGCCAGTGGATACATTGGAAGTATCACTTCACGTGAGATGGCCCATGCACTGTTTGCTTAGGAGTAGGAGTAGTGTTTTCTTTCAGTTTGTTTGCTTACTTTCTTTGTTGGTTTGTTCTCTTTCTTGCTTGTTTTCTTACTCTCTTTTCTTTCAAGTTTTCTTCCACTTTTGCTTTGCTTTGTTGTTTGTTTGCTTGTTTTGTTCATAGGTTAATTTCGCATGAAACCATGTATGAATCTTGAAACAAGCTGGGTAAAGTAAAACTATCAACATTTGGTTATCTGTTGTTCGCTCTCTTATGCAAGAACTTGTTGTCTTCATTCCATGATACATCAACGGAAAATATGTAATGTTCGAAGTGAACCTTGGTGAAAACACAATGCTTGCACGCTCACTAGTATCACCTACTCTAGTCGGTTGTATTTTGGGTTAATCCTTGTCAACTCAGTCAAGTAGAGTAAGGTGAGGGGAAAAACCTTAATAGGCACGTCAGAGGTATAATAAACTACTTATCTCAAGGAAACCCCTCTGCTACTCTCAATAAGTCAGGATCCATATTTTGCCTCTGAAATAAATAAGTGTTATGCACAATTATGAAGATGAAAAATGAAAAAATGAAAAAGTGAAAAAAAGTTTGAAAAAATGAAAAATGAATAAGGTGAAGAAGATAAATGCTTCCTGCATAGAGAGGTGATGCAAGTAACTTCGTCGGGGTACTGACCAGGCTCGATGGTAGTGGAGCCATGCTTGGGTTCCTATGTGACTCCACTGGGGTACTATCCAGGCATGTTGGAAGCGGAGCAACACTAGAGATGAAACTAAGACTCTGATGACTATACTGCTTGTGCACCAATATACCCCTCAACCCCAATAAAAAAAACTATGTTTCCATGGCTTGGAATGTGTGTCAATCGACCAAGAGCTTAGCAGATGCTACATCTTACAATCAATCTAGTGTGAAAACCAAGAGGAGATGAGATCTAAACTGATCTGAAAATGGGGCACTTAGGCTTCTTGTCTAACTTACAATAACCTCTCCCACTTCCAAAGATTTAAATATTCCCAAGTCTTATTGATTAACCAATGCAGAATTAACAAATGCTTGAAAATATAGGTGTATGCTTGTATTTGTTTTAAACTAGTCATGTGCTATAAATTAATGTGCTGAAAATGATATATAAATGCATATATAGTAAACAATGCAGCAATAAACAATCACACAAAAACAACAATTTAATTTGGAGTTCACCCACAACTCTTGGGCTACAACTCCATGAGCTCTAGTCAATTCAACTAGGCTCTCTGGGATTATGGTATAAGTATTTTTACAAGCTCTTTGGCTCAACTCCTACTATTCTATACATAAACAATGGGTTCAGACACCATTTTATCCCTTGGCTCTTGAAGCTCTAGCTCTTGGCTCTGGCTCTTGGCTCTAGCTCTTAGCTCTTGGTTTTGGCTCTTTGGCTCTGACTCAAGCTCTTTTTCTTTGGCTCTAGCTTTGGCTCTTCGGCTCTCACTTCTCAGCTCTCTATCAGTTTACAGCTCTCTCTCTGGGATTTACACTTGAACTCCAAGTGACTCCCTTGGCTGTGTTTTTGCTTCTACACTACCTCTTTTGCCTTAGCTTCCTGATTTCACTTTTCTTTCAGCAAAAAAACCTCAAAGGTCAACAACAGAAACCCACACTCAACTCAGCAGCCCTTAGCAACCATATGCTATCGTCCATTAAGCTCTCTGTGCCTCCTTTGAGGTGAGCTTTTGGCTCTGCGGCTTCCACAGTCATTTTCTCTATGCATAATTATTCTCTTTCGCCTCTGTGGCTCTTTGAGCTTCATAACGCACAAGTGTGATGGTGGTTTCCAATGAAAAGGGACCGGTGCACAGGAAAACTAGTCATTTTTCCTTCCTGTGTAGAAATGAACACATCATGTAATACACAGAGAAACGTGTGAAAAAAAACATCTTTGGTCATTTAGCCGGACTTCAAGTGTTATGAAATCATGTCCATAATCTTATTAGGTTCACACATAATTGCTATTGCAAGTCACATTGCCCACGGCTAAAACCCAAGCAAAATCCAAATAATGGATTATACAGGAAAAACAATGAAAATCCCGACTGTAAGCCTTAGCCGGATCTCAAAGGAGAATAAACCCACATGTATAATATCATTGGGTCCACACACATCACAAATTGCATGTCACTAAGGTCCAATGCTCCCCTTTGTATTATTGCACTCTGATCACTCTAATCGGCCTCATCAGCTATCGGCGCATCGGCATTTCGGCATATCGGAGTACCACTACTCCCATGGTCCGTGGTCCTTAAGCTTCCTCGATTGCTGATCACTGATTAAATCATGACTGTTAATTTGACTCTCGATCTGACAGTTCATGACTTATTGCATCATCGCAATCACAATCGCTCCAAGGCCGGTTCCGATAATACATAAAGGTTTTTCGGCGACGTGATATTTCAGCGATCGCATGCCACGATGCCTTAAGACCTGATGTCCCTACTTTATATAGCCATCCATTGATGTGATATCATGTTGCTGCCACTTTATTACAAGGATTACACTTCGTTGGCTTTTCCCGATGTGATGTCAATGCTTCATTGTTGCGATTCGTTCCCGTCTATTGATCTTTTAGATCCAACAGCCCTTGAGCGTTAATGCCTCATTTCCTCTTAGACCAATCAGAGTGGGCCACATGGCCCAATTCTAGCCTACGATCTGTCAGTTGTGGATTAGCCTATGAGCCTATACCAAAGATCAACATTTTCAATATAGTTTGAGGATTAATGAAATTGCCTCCTTTTCTAAGGACATTGGGAAAATTTCTTTTTACAATAACTTCTTCATCTGAAGTCCATTTTAGTCCATTCAAATTGTGTTAGATTCAGAATGAAGAGATATCTACAATGAGACAATTTCTAGGAGAAGCCTATGATTTTCATTTTCTTCTTATTTACAAAGGATTTGTGCCATTTGGCACCTTTTACCTCTTATATGAAGTCCTTTAGACTTAGAGGTTTATCCAGGATCCTTTTTTGGATCACACCTTCCCACTAAGAGAACTTTTGGTCTCCAAAAGATTGATATACTGATCTAAATAGTAAATGAGAGTGACTCACCCTCTTCTTTCAGCCTCCCTACACTTGCCTTTGCATAGTGCCTCTGAACCAAGGTTTTTGACCACTTCCCTTCTTGGATGGGCTAGTCTTCCTGGGAAGAACTGTCTTCCTCCTTGCCTTTTTGCAAAAATTCTGCTAAATTGGTCATAGAAGGTGGTTTTAACTTTGTTGCCTTGATCATTGATCCAAGGTGGCTCAAACAAATGTGAAGTACATCTACTCCACAAAAATTTCATTTGTACCTGTTGGACAAGCTGTGAACAACAACTGTTAACAACAACAGAAACACAGACAACAATTGGATGGCCTAAACTCCTGCTTCAACAAAAGAAACTAATTTCACATATTGTGAACACCTCCATGTCTTACATTTGCATACAAATTATGGACTAGATAACAAGCCCACAAAACATGCCTTTAAAACAAATGACCCTTCAAGTCAAGCATGCAGAAAAATACCATTAGGACTCTTTTTCCAAAGATGAAACACTTCATCATTATCTCCATTTGGAGACCATGTTAAATTCTCCCAAGTCAACATGGCATCACATGCATGTCAAAGCAATCAACTCTGCAAGTGAATTACACATACATGTTCAAAAACAAGGAAATCATCAACATCCTTGTGTTCATGCATCTCATGTTCATGCAAGCATTTCATCCTTCAACTTTCACTTAAGCACAATATACTTTCGAAGCTGAAATGAAATATAATGTAGATGCATCAATAAATATGAAATCTTAATCGGATAAGAACTCTAACCATTCCTTACCAATCCCTTCCAAAATTACTACCTTTGTCTACACATTAGCATCATCATGTGAATCATTCTGAGACACATCATTCATGGAATCTTCACTTCCATTTCTGCCATCTTCTCTTTCCACTTTCTTTAGCTTTTGTGGAAGCATTTCTAGATTCAAAGTCCAACATTTTGCAGCAATATGTCCTTGCTTATCGTAGTAAGTGCACTGCATGTGCATCCTCTTGACAACATGATTTGCCTTGTCTAATGGACCTTTGGCTTCTTGCTTCTTTTCCTTCTTCTTCTTCCTGTATGTGGCCATTCTCTTCCAACATCTAGAAACATTATGGTTATCCAACCCAAAAAAGGAACATGCAATTATTTTCACATACATATGTGGAAATTTATCATGCTTTTCAAAATAAAAAGGAAAATGTTTAGAACCAGATTTATACCTTTCTCTTTCACCTTTATTGCCTTCATAAGGAGGTGAATCAAATGAATAAGTGGCCCTCTTTGGAACACCATCAATCCCTTCAAGGTTGTTGGAGTCTCCCCAACTCTCTGATTCAAGAATGTGCTTCTGAACACCTACATCCTGCAAATGATGTTTCAAGTTATTGCATCCTTCCTGAATACAATCTTCACACTTTGTAATTTAACCCCTCCTTGGAGCTGTTTCAATGGCCTTCATGGCAGCCTTGGAACTTTCTCCATAATCTTGTCCATAGCCAAGACCCAAATACTTAGGCCTTTCCTCAATCATTATTGGCTCGACAATGCCTTGTGCATGCTTTCCCAAGCCCTTTCCTTCATAGCCCATCTTGGACATTAGCTTCGAAACTATGCCTCTAGTATGTTTTTCAAAAGAACCAATATAAGAATTCTCAGAGGAATTTGAAGAAAAACTAGAATGGTTTACCTCTTCTTTAAGCTGATACTTGACCAAGGCTTCTTGGGTAACGAAGAGTTGTGTCTCCAACTCATGCGTCCTTTTCAAGTTCATATTTGCAATATGAAGTCGCCTCTCCACTTTGTGCAATTTGTCAGAAAGAAACTATTTTTCTTCGTTTATGGAATTCAACTGCTCTCTAAGCATGCTGCTCTTCCTTCCATCCTCATACATTTCTCTCACCATATCCATCATGGTGGACAATTTTTGCTTCATGTCTTCATCAAAGAATTTTGTGAAGAAGGCAACATTTGAGGACCCACTTGTAGAAGTTGTCATTATACCAATGAACAAAAGAACTTCAAACCAGATTAATATAGTGTTTTATTAAGCAACCTTTTGCAACAAACCTCTTGTGCTTCAAGGATTTCTTTGAGGTCCTGTGGGATAAAATAATTCTTTCAGCCCTTATTCCTTCTTGTCCTTCTTGAACTCAACTATCAACAACTTTCCATTCACCTCTGCAAACTTAAACAATAGTTAGTCTGCAAAACAAGCATACAATCAACCTCTCGCTATTTAAACACCTTTCAGACAAGCAATATTTTCTCTATCAATCAAGCATTCTGATATAACCTTCTTTGAAGGTGTGGTCAATCAACCTTAAACTCTGATACCACCTGATCTGAAAATGGGGCAGTTAGGCTTCTCGTCTAACTTACAAGAACCTCTCCCACTTCCAAAGCTTTAAATATTCCAAAGTCTTATTGATTAACCAATAGGAATTAAGAAATTCTTGAAAATATAGGTGTATGCTTGTATTTGTTTTAAACTGTTCATGTGTTGTAAATTAATGTGCTAAAACTGATATATAAATGCATATATAGTAAACAATGTAGCAATAAACAATCACACAGAAACAACAATTTAATTTGGAGTTCACTCACAACTCTTGGGCTACATCTCCATCAGCTCTAGTCAATTCAACTAGGCTCTCTGGGATTATGGTATAAGTTTTTTACAAGCTCTTTGGCTCAACTCTTCTATTCTATACATAAATAGTGGGTTCAGACACCATTTTATCCCTTGGCTCTCGAAGCTCTAGCTCTTGGCTTTGGCTCTTGGCTTTTGGTTCTGGCTCTTTGGCTCTAACTCGGGCTCTTCAGCTCTGGCTCTGGCTCTGGCTCTTCGGCTCTGGCTTCTCGGCTCTCTATCAGTTTATAGCTCTCTCTCTGGGTTTTTCACTTGAACTCCAAGTGACTCCCTTGGTTCTGTTTTTGCTTCTGTGCTGCCTCTTTTGCCTTAGCTTCCTGCTTTGGCTTTTCTTTCAGCAACAAAACCTCAAGGGTCAATAATAGCAATCCACACTCAACTCAGTAGCCCTCAACAACCATACATTACCATCCATTGAGCTCTCTGTGCCTCCTTTGAGGTGAGCTTCCAGCTCTTCGGCTTCCACATCCATTTTCTCTGCGCATAATCATTCTCTTTTTCCTCTGTGGCTCTTTGAGCTTCATAATGCATAGGTGTGATGGTGGTTTCCAATGGAAAGGGACCGGCGCATGGGAAAACTAGTTATTTTTCCTTCCTATGTAGAAATGGACACAACATGCAATACACAGAGAAACATGTGAAAAAACAAATATTTGGCCATTTAGCCGGACTTCAAGTGTTATGAAATTGCATCCATAATCTTATCAGGTCTGCCCATAATCACTATCACAAGTCGCATTTCCTATGGCTAAAACATGAGCAAAATCCAAATAATGGATGATACAGGAGCTACAATGAAAATCCCGACCATAAGCCTTAGCTGGATCTCAAAGGAGAATAAACCTGCATGTATAACATCGTTGGGTCTACCCACATCGCAAATCGCATGTTGCTAAGGTCCAATGCTCCCCTTTGTATTATTGCACTTCGATCTACCAATCTCTGATCTCTCAAATCAGCCTCATCAGCTATCGGTGCATCAACATTTCGACATATCGGAGTATCATTGCTCCCATGATCCATGGTCCTTAGGCTTCCTCGATCACTGATCATCGATCAAATCATGACCATTGATTTGACTCTCGATTCGATGGTTCATGACTTATTGCATCATTGCAATCACAATCCCTCCATGGCTGGTTCCGATAATACATAAAGGCTTTTTGGCGACGCAATATTTTGGTGATCACATGCCACGATGCCTTAAGACCAGAGGTCCCTCCTTTATATAGCCATCCGCCAATGCGAAGTCATCTTGCCACCACTTTATTACAAGGATTACACTTCGTTGTCTTTTCCCAATGCGATGTCAATGCTTCGTTGTTGCAGTTCACTCCCATCCATTCATCTTTTAGATCCAACAGCCCTTGAGCGTTAATGCCTCATTTCCTTTTTAGACCAATCATAGAGGGTCACGTGGCCTAATTCGAGCCTACCATGTGTCAGTTGTGGATTGGCCCTTGAGCCCCTACCAAAGATCAACATTTTTAGTATAGTTTGAAGATTAATGAAATTGCCTCCTTTTCTAAGGACATTGGGCATATTTCTTTTTACAATAACTTCTTCATCCGAAGTCCATTTTATCCCATTCAAATTGTGGTAGATTCAGAATGAAGAGATCTCTGCAGTGAGATTATTTCTAGGAGCAGCATGCGATTTTCATTTTCCTCTGATTTACAAAGGATTTGTGCCATTTGGCACCTTTTACCTCTTATATGAAGTTTTTTAGACTTAGAGGTTTATCCAGGATCCATTTTTGGATCATAAACAATACTTCCAGATATTTTAGACTTGCTTTTCACGAACAAGGTCCATTCAAAGAGATGGAGTTTTGCCAGTGTGTCGCCAAGTGTTGTAATGTCTACAACCACCCTCCAAAATTTTTCCTTAGCTTTGCTTTGGAGCCTCCCTACCAACCTTCAGAGCAGCTTTTATTGCTTTGTTGAGTACACAAGCTCCAGTGATTTTCTTGTAGAAAGATAGCCTGTTGATCAAGCCTTGATGCATTACCCTCACAGGTTGTTCATCTAGACTTGGTCTAGCAGTAGGATGAGTATCTCCTTCATGAATTTGCGCAAATCTGGAGGGAAACTAGGCTTCCGTTCAGAAATTGCGTAATCTTGACTGGCAACCTGTTGGGCCCCATAATTGTGCAATTCTACTGAGCAAGCCTTACCTAGAAAATTGCGTAATCCTTCTAAGCTGGGATGTTCAACCCAAAATTTGTGCAAATCTAGGCAGCAATCAACTATTCTACCCAAAAATTGTGCAAATATTCTGAGAAACCAGCCCAAGTCCTAGCTAGCAATGTGCATTTTCTCCCATCATTTGAGTAGCCTCTTTCATGTGCAGCTGAATTGACCAGTTCCCTCAAAGACTGAGCAAAATAGGGTTGCATGCATGGGCTACTTCTCCCAATATAGCATGCAAAGGAATCCCTCGTTTCAGGGACCTATTTTTGGTAGTTGGAGGTTACATGCAAGGATCATTTTAGAAACCTCCCACCAAGTGTCCCTTTCCCTAGATTTGCAGCATGCATGTCACAACCTTGATTTTATCAAAAATCATCAACTAGACGATGCAGAGCTCATTCCTCACATCAACCTTGTAGCTTTGACATCCCAAATCGCATCTAGGATCTGTCGACACATTCAACTCAATTTTTTTGGGGTAAGCCCACTTTCCATGTCTTGTGTTTCATTTCTGGCGCTTTTTGTGTTTCGCTTTGTATGAATGTTGTCTACTTGATTCTAGTGGGTGCTTGCTATTTTTTTGATACATACTAGTTTGTACAACCACCGTTTCAGTTTTCATTAACATCTCACTATTGTCGCATGCATGAAACTATTTTTCACAAACAGTCATTGATTCAGTGATTTGCCTCACTCACATGCATGTTGTTCCATTTTCTGAATCTTTCATTCACCATTTGCATGCACAATCATTCACTTACCTTACACTTGCCATGCATCTACATTCATTTTCACTTTTAGTTGCTTGTCGGCGAGTCTGGGCATCCCTGGCTCAGAATCCACCTCACCAAGACAACATTGCAGAATCCTAAGAGGGAAGGCTCTATCTTCCTCTAAGGAAATGTGCATTTCTTCCTAGTGACTTTCCTCCAGTCTTGCATCGTGAAATTCTAAGGGACACTGATTGTTGGCCCAGAAAATTGCGCAATGTAGTCACTAAGCTTGCAACCATTGCCAGCTGAGATTGTGCATTACACAATTCTAGCAGTCAAAAGCCAGATTGGACCGTGCATTGTGCAGTTCTAGCAATCAGTCAGCCTCCCAACAGCCCAGACTGTGCCTTGCACATTCTTGGTAGTTACTCTCCCGACCTCTCGGCATAAATTATGTGGCCTTCAGGATCAGTCATACAAGTATGTTGCAAGTTAGTTCTCAAGTTCATTTTGGTTTTCAAATGACAAATTGCCTACCATGAGTGTTTCCATGTCTCCAGGTATCGCAGGTGTTCGTCTACCTCTTAGCACCATGGGTACAACGGTTTCCAAGAGAGTGGATTCAAAGACACCATTCAGATAATACTTGGGGATGCAGTTGATCAAGTGTCTATGAGCTTGCCTACTCATGAAGACATCAAGTTGTTTGTAGAAAAGGACATCAAGATATGACGACAATAACATCACAGCAAGCAGCATCATGAAAAGTAGTTAAAGGCAACAAACTGGATTCAATGAATGCAAGAGGAAGGTTGTTGAGAACACAGAGGTAGAGCAAAGTTGCAAGCTTAAGCAGATCCACTGATGATGAAAGCAACTTTGGAGACTCATGCTTTGAGGTGACGGTATGATCATGCAAAGATAGAGAATGGAACAAAGAAGGAGTTTCATGTGCTGAAGCAGAAACTCAAGGAATAACATGAGTTGCACAAACAAGTGAATGAGTTGCAAAAGGAATAGGAACAACAAGGGGCACAACATGCACTCATAGATGAAACTGTACCCATACAAGTTATAGATCCATCCCAGTAGCTGGCACAAAGTAGACATGGTGAGCAGCGTTGTTGATTTCATGCAAGGGATTCAATAACATGCATGTCATTGTACACACGCATGTAATCCAACCCACTCAACACACTCACCAAGGCGAAGACAAGAAGTATCTCTGACTGGAGCTAAGCATGTAGTTGACATTTGATGCACATGACAACCAGTACACACTAGAAGATCAGCATGAACACTATGCATTGTTGTGTTGTCAGTTCGGTTTCACCAAGAATACCATGCGCATGCTAGCAGACAAGTTTGGTGAAGGATCCACACAAATGTACCTGGATGCAACGGAGGCAAGAGTTCACTTCAACAAGATGTCGCCATGGGTTGCATGCACACCAGCACAGATGACCACACTTGACATCAACTCACCACATTCACCATTACAAGCATGTCAAAGAGTTGGTCTTGCAAAAATGGACCGAGTGTCAGTGATGTCTTGCATGGCTTTCTCAAGCCATTTTGTCTCACATGAGCACATGTGCACTGGAATATAATTTCATGTCAAGTGGAAGTTCAAGTCTGAATGGTTGGATGTAACCATCATAGAGTAGATGAAGAGTCATGAGGGTAGATGAATTGTCACAAAGGAGAATGTCAAGGGTCACCCCACCCTTTGCTATAAATAGAACCTCACAACTCACTGTAAAGACTTTTGGTAAGCCAAGCTTCGATAGGAGTATCTTAGAGAAAGATTGGACAATATTGTAACGAGCCTTGGCTTCTCCACATTGCAAAGCTAGTACATCTCTTTGGAGGAGTAGGCGGTTGTGGCTGTAACATTCGACTATTGGAACTAGTGGTTGGACATCGATGTATTGTATGACTGGAACTTACACTTAATATAATAGAGCCATCACGTTTCATGCATATGTTGTATTGTATTCTATGCTATCTGGTTTACTCTAAATGATATATGTATTTTTTTGCTTACGCATGCATGTGTGGACTATTCTATATAAGTATGTATGAATCTTTCTAAAATGTGTTGTTGGTTTAACCATCACTTTGGATTTCTTTCTAACATTCTTTCCAACTTGTGATGCATCTTCGCTTGTGTGTTCCCTTCCAAGCCACATACTATAATAGGTTTCCAAGGGGCACACTCACCTCACCCTTAGTGTGTTAGAGCCTCTCATGCACCTTCCTTTGCTTGCTACAACTATCACACCCTTGCTAGCAACAGAGACATCTTACTTTCCTCTTCACAAAATTGTCGTCAAGGAATTACCGTACGACCCACTGTTTGGACTCCTACACCAAATGGTCTGATGTCTAATCGAGACTTCTTACTGGGGAGATCCCCTTACATGTTGGCAGGTCCACGATCATCAACAAGGATGAACCTCCAAACCATCCTCTGAATCACTAAATTCATCCTCATAATAATCATTGACATGGTAATCATATTCCTCATAATAATCCTTATGTATTACATTTTCTCTTTACCAGACACATATATATACTTACTACACTGCACTTCTTCTCTCCGGAATGTTGTGCTCCTATAGCCACATGGGCCCCAAGTTCCTTTTATTATCGAAAGTTTTCACTAAACACTTTGTTTCGACCTGTTCCTATGGAGTTGCACCACCTCTCATAATCTTTTCTATTGAGTGGGATCCATAGCCAAGGAAAATTTTAAGGATGGAAATTTATATTAAACATTAGAAACCTTGGCGAATCTTACCAATCCATAATATGCAAATTATAAAATTCTTGGTGATATTTTAGTAAAAATATTCAAACTTCTAATGATTTTATATAGTCTCTGTAAAAATTTGGCGACCTTTAAGGTAAAATATTTTTTTCTTATAAAATTTGGGCAAATCATTTTTAGGAAAAAATGGGAATTGGCGAATCTTTTCTTGGAAAAAAACATGGAAAATTAGCCCATCTGCAAATATTGGCCCCTAAAATTTTCCCTGTCCATAGCCATCCTATTTTATTATTATTAAATATTTAATTACACATCAATTAAAAATTCATCTCTATAGCGTCATAGCCTTTAAATTCATATATATCGAGGCATGCTAGCCCAAAAATACATAACATAGATATATAGGCATGCACGCCTGTAATGTAGCTTGGTTCGCTAGTCTATTGTAACATACATCTGTCTCACCAACCTAATATCAAGGCACATATAATATTTACATTATTATAAAATGGGAAGGGGTATTACATTTATCCTCCCCTTATTAATGCATTGTCTTTAGTACATTACATGTCCATAATGTGACTCAATTACTACAAAATGACTAGATCTCACAATGTTGTACTTACAAGTCCATGTATTGATGCATGGCTTCCATCTTGAGGAATCCACCATGCTTCTAGTACCATGTACACCTCAAAAGGATTTGGAAGTATTATCCCACACTGACAAACATGCAATCTCCACACCATCATCATCCTTACACCTAGAAGACATAGAATAGATAACATTAATATGAGCAATAGTTAACACTTTCATATACAAGAATATATAAGGACACACACACACACACACACACACACACATATATATATATAGATAGCATTCCTTTCAGCAAGAATAATAAGAAAAAAGGTTCATACAATTACAAATGAAATAAATCACAAAAAATGAAATTCTCATGTAGTGAAATAAGAGATAGCCATAGTTGGCTTCCAAATGCATCAATTATAAGAATAGTCTTGCATAAATATTTTGTATACAACATACATCTCTAGATGTTATTCTTGCATTTCTAGTTTCCACTCTATTTGAATTTATATATATTATAGTCTAATCTTAACAAGTTATATCGAACCTATTACAAGTTGCTATAACCTATCATAACACCTATTATTCCTATAATCGCACCTGTAATTTCCATACATAAATTATCATAATCAGTAAATTGTTATGCTTGTCATTCCACCCATTATGACTAGACATAAAATCTTTCACAACCTATATACAAGACTTGTTAGAATGACCTATCGTAACTTTCCATAAGACTTCCATAGGCTTGTTGTAGAATTGCTACAACCTATTATCTTCATGTGGTAAAATGATCATAAAACTAGTTATTAATCTATCACCAACATGTGGCAAACCTATGGAAACCTATGAATAATCTTATTATAGAACCTATCACCACCTCTGACCGATCCAGCTGTTGTAACATGCATTGATATTGTCACCAACTATGACAATTATGTTATAACCTATAAAGAACCTATCACCTACTTGTGACCAACTCATTTTTATTAAGTTGTACCTATTATAACCTATAATATATCAATAGAAACTTAATTATTCCATCCATGTCCACCAATACCTAGTTAGTCCACCTGCAACCCTACAGTAGAACCTATATGTGATCTTATTACAATGTGTACCTCAACCTGTATTTAACCTATCATTAACTTGTCACCTATCCATGTCTAGTCTACCATAAACTATTAGATACCTGGTAGAAAATTGTTACATCCTATTTAGACCTATTTTGTAACCAAGTGTGCTACTCTTCTAGGTTCTTTCCAACAATTTTCTATAAGAACAACCGTTATTTGGTCACCTCTAGTAGTTGTTAACTTGTTACCATTTCACTACCCATAATATCCCCGTTCTCACCATTTCTAGCAAATATAGAATGAAACCCTTGTATACTACATTAGTGTAATCAAGCCTTTACAACCAACCCAAATACCTCTATGCTTAGAAATATTGACATAATGTTGTTATAGACTTGCTATAAATACAATAAATATGGTTCTGACTCTTGCAAATGAGATAAACATATCTTATATCACCTTATTTGTTGTAACAAACCTGTCAACCATCATTGCATAAAATACCTACATTTAATCTATTGTTGCCTTACTAATTGTTATTATTATACACAATTATTATTACAAAATCATCATATCTTATCACAATCCTTTGAATGAACCTTGTTTCGCAGTCAAATAGGTTTATTTTCTACCATTTTCCCATGTTATTACACAATTAGATAAATTTCCACAGTCCTAGCCTACCATCTCAAGCACCAAAGAACATTCTTACTACTCATAAACTATCTTCTAGGAAATCCTTAAGATGTCTAATCCATAATTTATAATGGTTGATTATAATTTCTTTAAACATGCCCATATAACCAATAGTTTGTCTGAAAGTATTATAGTCCTAAGAGTTACAATTTAAGATCCATATATTTAAAGCATAAAACCATAGGATATGAAAATTAAATCAACACTTATATGTATGAGTGTATGGTACATTGTCTTCCTTCAACCAATATACCGAACCCCAGCAGCCTCCAACCTACATACTCACATCCCCCATTAGTCTGTGCCCAAGTTGTGCAACCCTTCTTTGCCTCCAACAGTCCCTCGAGATCCTTGCCACAAACTCTAGGGTGGATTATTTCTAGACAAGACCATTTCATAATCTATGGCTCTAGGATTTCCTACTACTTTTCCAAGGTGTCCAAGTACCCTTCAAGCCCTTGAGAAATCCATTTACCCTCCAACAAATAAGATATTCAACTAAATTATCCCTTCGTTGTCATACTCGCCTTTCTAGGGTTCCTTAGCTGATCCATATTTCTAAGGCCTTCATGTGAATCGATATTTCTTCATATGGTTGTTGTCTTGAGCAACTAAATCATCAACAACACAAAAACCATGATTCACTTCATATCATATATTGCATTGATACTACAACATATTGGTCTCAATCATCATGCAATCACTAAGCACATACTCACATATCACATTCATACAGGCATATACATCACATACATATATGCATATATAAAATTTAAACTTATACATAACATTTAACAACTTATGACAAAACAACAAGGGAAATTTTAAAGAGATTCTCCTGCTCAATTTCCTGCATATCATGGAATCCCCAACATGGTTGTCCCATTTTATGGTCTTTCTCATTACTCATGTATGTCTTATTAACCACCTATATCTCAAATTGTTACTACTATTACAACTATACTTGTAACCATTATCACATTATGTTGGATATCATTTATCCAATTTTGTCTTATACAAACCCTTGTCACTATTAAAATTCACCATAACCTTATTGTAATTTTGTAACTTTCTAGTAACTTTCCTTCAAAATGGTTTCCTAGATTCAAATTATAGGTTTTACAACATGTACTGCTAATCAATATCTCTATGCTGATTTCTTATTAAAATTTGATAGTTGGGCTAAAATCTATGCCCTCTGAACTTTTACCTCCTCCTAAGCACAATTTTCTCCTCATGCTTCCTATAGCTTTCTTTTGAAATTTGTGTGGAATTTTGTACTCTAGTCTAATATTTTCGATTCATTACTAGATTCTCTTCATCAATAGTTTTCTACTTACTACTTGTCCAATTCTATTATTGGTGCTAAAATTTATGCCCTCAATAAGCCCAACTTATTAAGCCTATATTTTACCTCTTTTTATTACATATATATTTTCTTAGTAATATCTAAAGAATATCTTCCACAAATCAAAATTATGGGTTAACAACCATGTTCTACTCAAAATTACCTTCTTTTTTTTTAACTTGTCACTTTTTGAATTCCTACTTCTGGAATGAAAGTTATGGCCCTATGAATGCCATCTTGTTTTCTCAATTTATTCTTTGTCTGAAAATTCAATTTCTGGCTACTCACCATTGGCATGTAATTGCTCTCTCCCTATTGATAACTAATTGTACTTAGGATACATACTCCTACTACTTCCTCTAATAATTCCCTATTGTTATCAAATTCCTCATTGGTGGTGAACATATATGAACATATATGTGACAATTATACAATTACATATACATAAATGTCTTCATATACACATCCTTGGGTTCCTCATAAACGCATGGTACCCATGTGCTTTAAATCCATGAATACAAAAACAATTGTGCTCGTATATATATATCTAATATATATATATATATATATATATATATATATATATATATATAGATATAGATGTATGTATATACATACATAACATACATACATATATATATATATATATATATATATATATGTATATGTATATATATATATAGAATAGATATATATGTATATATATATATATATATATTATATATATAATATATATATATATATATAATATTATATATATATATATATATATATATATACATATATATACATATATATACATAAATATACATATATATACATATATATACATATACATATAAGTGGATTGTATATATGTATGTTTGATAATATACATATGTAAAAATACATTGAAGCCTATCCTAACGAGTCGACTATGTATGACCCATATACATGTCAGTTTTATTTTTAAAGGTTTATAAGTATGCTAGGGCAGGCCTCCATACATGCCGCCAAATGATTATATTAACCCCACATAATGTCTTGGTCCCTCCCCAACTCTTAACACCATCAAATTCACATGCTCATAGGGGTTATCAACAATGGCGAGACTATGTTGTATCCTAAGGTCCATATTCAAATGTGGACCCCCCCCCCCCCCAACTCATGTCATAAGAGCCGGGGGGTCTACTATCATTTTTATCATTCTAGGTTCCATTCATCCCATCTGATGGTCATTTAAGGACCCACCGATTCAATGAATCGCATTGAAACATGAACACCGCTACTCCCCCACACTGACGTCTATAGGGACATTTCACTATCATCGTTCTCGTTCTAAGCTCCATTCATCCCATTCAATGGCAATTTAAGGACCCATTGTTTCAATGACTCTCATTGAAACATGAAACCTTCTCCTCCTCCACACTGGCTTCTTAAGGAGGGGGTCTATTATCATGGTTCTCTCACACCCATGGTGTGGTTTCATTCGACAGGGATTTCTCTTTTTTTCTAACACAAACAGAGTCCATTATTTAAAGAATACACTCCACCCATGGGTTTTGGATTGAGCACACTTCCTCTATAGCTTGTCACACATCGTCCATGGGGATACAATGTGGGGAAACTAGTGGGGAAACTAGTCTAATAATTTTGAGATCCCATTTTCTCTACTCCTATTTTGCTCCAAGTATGGAAAAGTTGGATAGGATGAATGTTTACCCACCTACTGATTCAAATTTATAATTGAATAAATCAACCATATTATTTACACAAGTAGAAGTAACCCAAACATCCTCTGTACTCAACATCAAACTGAGTTTCCCATTGACAACGAGACTATTAGTTTGATGATCAATGATATTGAAAATATTATTCTAAGGAAATTTCCTTACCCTCATAATGTTCATAAATATTGACTAGAGAGAAAGTGTGGTACAGTTCCTTACAATAGAATACAGTCTTTAATAAATATAAAAGCAATTTATTACCATGAAATTCTACTTAAAAATAGTGATGATCCCACTTCAAAGCCCCATTGACTTCAAACTGAAAAATCTCGAACTAATAAAAACTTCTTTGTATCAATAATGATAAAATCACACAATCCCATCATCTCTTGAATGAGCATGGCATCTAGATGTTGTACTTCTACTAGTTTCTTTAGGGATGAACTTTTTTCCCTCCTTCCTAGGCCTCTCATAATCATTGAGAGTATATCCACGAGGAAGCTACCTTTGGGGAATTTATTACTCTAATAACCCTATAGATCACTTAATGTCTACATTTGAAATTTTCCATTATGGACCTCTCTTATGCTTGTTTTAGTGTTAGTTTTTGACACACTATTAGAGCTCATGATTCCCTATGTAGATCAATCCTTAGACCACCTAAAACTATTAACATCTAAGGTCTAGCTTGTAGAAGATATGATTTCCTTCCAATAGAGATCAAGGGATATGCTAGGAGTAAAGGTCGGGCCAAGCTTACTTCTTCAATGGTAAAATATTGGTCCAAGTCCCTTAAGAGTCCAACAATGAGGGAGTCTACTTCTCCCTTCTGCATTAACAAAATAACTATCAATACATAAGCGGAATGGAAAAAAACATTGAGAATGTGTACTTAGCTTAGGCCGAACAAAGCACAAAGCACTTAAAGGATAATGAGAAATGTTGAACTTACCAATGAGTTAGGATATAGAGAATCTAAGGGCCATGGTGTTTCTATATTTGACTACTATGAATACATAAACTCCAAATCACTGAAACGATCCATCCTTGGTGCACAATTATTCTCTCTACACCATCATTCCATAATAAGTGGAAGAAAAATGTCACTGGTGAAAAAACTTGTCTTTGGTGCCAATGTATTTTATATATGATCAATGATAGAGTGGTCCTTAAACATTATCCTCTTTGAGGGTAGTACAACTATGTTAGCCTTAATTGCGTGTGTATTGACAGGGAAATATCTGGAAATATTTACTTTTCCACCTTTTTCCCTCCAATTCATTTTCTAGAAGTTCAATTCACATTCCAGCAAAACATGTCCCACTTGATGGCACTTGGGGCATCTAAAAGATATATTAATGTAGTATAGAACTTGTGTGCATTACATGTTTCCTACCATAAAGTTGATAGATTTGAAAAACCCATGACATACATCTAGGTCTACGAGTATTTGTGTGATTATCCATGAGCTAAAGATTCATACTTATCATCTAAAGAAATGAAAGACCCAAAATACTCCTTGATGGATTTTATCCTCATACCGAACCAAAATTTTAGCGTAAGGTTTGACAATTTGATCTAAGTAGAGGAACTGGATTCAATTTCGTCCCTCTCATAAAATAGTGGGAACCAAGGTTTGATAGATAATAGTATTTTGCAAAAGTACCAATGGCACAGAACAATCCTTTGCACATCCTCCTTGGTGCTTAAAATGAACCCAATCCACTCATGAGCTAGTAGTGTGTGATAGTGCCAATTCCAAAGGGGATCCCATTCATGTTGCCTCTATAAGTTTAAGATAGCCATGAAAACCATTCTAATATTGGAATTCCACACCATTATGCAACCTTTGAAATATGTAATTTGGATAACCTACAACTCCTCCCAAACAAATAAAGAAACTCCACTCCCTTTTGAATTCATGACTTTCTTCCTCTTGTGATTGGTTATTTCCTTTTGATTTTTGATAGTGCCCCCTACAAATTATCAAGGTTGATCTTCCCACTAAAAAATTCTAGGTACTTCGACTAACAAGGAAAGATAACTTTTGATAGTCAAGAGATAGAGCCAATGCAGCATGGGATAGGAGGTAATTTAGAATTTACTTCTATTAGACATAATGTTGTCATTGATGACAACTAGTGTCATTGATGTCAAAGGGGAAGTATAAGGAAGCAATAATGAGGTAATATGCTAGCCTAATGATCTTGTCTTGACAAAGTCATCATCAAATTGTGTCTAAGTTTAGTAAGTGTTTGCTGATGTTACGATGCTCAAATAAATTCATGGGTGGTATATTTGGATATTACTCTCCAAGAAATTTCCAACGATATATCACACTTGGAAAAACTCCTCCCAGATGAGAAGTTATGAATTTTTGAAATTGGTAGCTAAAACATGGAAAAAAAACACAAAATTTGTTAAAATTTATGGATGACTATGAATGGATCAATATTTCCTCAAGAAATGAATGGTGGTTGACCATTCAATCAACATGATGTTTAATAGGTTAAACATTGCACACCTTTCAATAGATCTAAAGGTGGTGATTGCTGAAGGAAGATTAGCGGCAGGCAGAGTGAAAACTTGTGCATTACTTGATGGTGGGTGCACCCCCACATAGGTATTACATGTCATCTTAATGATGAAAGAAATAGATGTGCATGGCCTAGTTATAGAATGAAACACAAGCATGAGGATGTTAGCATATATGTGTGGCTTAGTTATAGCGTGACACATTAGCTATGTGACATGGTAGAACATATGATTTCCACGTGGTAGGTGTTATCACTCAAGAAAAAGTGCTAAATTGTTCACATCAGTTTAATTATTTGCCAAAGGCACATTAATCCTTTTCAGCAGTTTCGCAGCGCAGCATGTTTCTGGTGATTTCGTAGCGCCTATAATAATTTTAAAACAAGCACACCTTGGTGAGACAGTTGTGCACAACTCTGGGAGAAGTGGTAGAAAATTCTGATCTAATTCCTGAAAATCTATTAACTGATAAAATACTTTTCCCCCAAAAACAGAACTCTGGAACCCTCACAAGTTATGCTAGTTCAGGATTTATAAACAGGTTGACTTTTTCCTGGTTGAATTATCTGTTAGCCACTGGGCAGAGGTGTGCCATTAATGTTCAGGATATACCTATGCTTAGACCTCAGGATAGAGCTGAAAACAGTTCTGCTCTGCTCCAATCGAAGTTGCAGTCAAGGCAATGCTCTCTTGTATTCACTATATTATGGTCCTTCTGGAAACTATCTAGCCTCACTGCTATTTTGGCTTTTACAAAATTGTCTGTCATGTTTGTGGCCTCCCTTCTAATACAAAGCTTCATTGATGTAACCACAAACAAAGAGACTCTGTGGTACAAAGGAATGGCGAGGAGAAATTGAGCGCTTGGAGAAGCTAGTCAACAAGTATGAATGTGGGCAGATTCCACGCATTG